>CAJUYH010001094.1:0-52837 GCA_910591685.1 Galerucella tenella
TATATATATATATATAAATTTGTATATAAAGTCATACGTACACTTACACAGAGGCGGCATGTAAACCGAGTCCTTGCGGTATTAATACAAAGTGCGAGGTAATCAGAGAAGTGCCGACGTGCTCGTGTTTACCAGGATATCGTGGCTCACCATTAGCTGGATGTCGTCATGAGTGTGAGAGCGATTCCGAGTGTGCCAGTCATCTTGCATGCTCATCCAATTTTAGATGTGAGAGTCCATGTAAGTGTGGTGATGGCGCCAATTGTGATGTCAGCAATCACCAAGCCAAGTGTACATGTCCAAGCGTAAGTTTCATACTGACATGGCATAGGCTAATTGGCGTAACCCTTAAAATTTTTAAAAAATAGTGAAAATAATAATCGTATATTTCTAAAAAATTAATTGCAGTCCACATTTAATTATTATTTGCATTAACTATAGACATAAGTTATTGATGACTGTTGAATTTTTTATCAACAATCGCTGCAAACAATAATAAATTGAGTTGTTTTTATTGTTTCCTGGAAAAAATGCAAATTGATGGTTACGCCAAATAGCCTATGACATCTCGATATGTTTAGTTCAATCATGTATCTAAATTGACGCGGATAGTCGGTGTGACGGCCGCAAAAAAAAAGTGATTTTAGGAAATTTTTATTGATCGGGATAATTGAAGAATATGAAGGACGCGGATTTTTTTCGTTTTATTAGGTGTAAATACGAAATAGTTCGTATAAATATCTGTTGAAGAATATTGAATAGCAACACAGTTACCAGCGTTGTTGTAGAATCTTCAAACAAATTCTCTCTCCCCGTCCCGCCGATTTCTCAAAAACGGGGTATTAAAAAAAAACAAAAATCAAGGTTCATTATAATCTGTATAAAAGTAGTTCTCGTTCGGCATAACCGATTTTTTTTGTTTTGATTTTTTCACAAAATGACGACCGATTAAAAAATTTTCTCTTTTTTTTCGACCTTCTTTTTTTATTGTATTTAAGCAGTCTTATAAAATAGCAAGAATCATAATTTTCAAAGCCGGCTACGTTTAATCTTCACCATTGCAAAGACGAATAAATAAAAAAAAAAGTTGGAAATCCGTTAATAATTGCTCGAGTTATAGATGTGACTATTCTCACTGAAATGACTAGTAAGTGGATCAATTTTCGAAATTTTCGCCTAAAATTGTGTACACATATTTTTGAATGTACATTATCAACTTTAAATTAAATTAAAAAATAACATTTTTTTTTCTGATCCGTCACAGTAGCTTTCCTCCTTCAATTTAATTTTGTAAATCTTAATGATGATTAATTATATTGTACATTATTTTTTTTTAACGTTTTCATACATATGTGGGTATTCAATAGCATTGGCTGGGCAATCCATTTACAAGATGTTTTCCCGAATGTACCGTGCACTCTGAATGTCCAGTTAATAAACCAGCTTGTCTTTATCAAAAATGTACGAATCCATGTGAGGGCGCATGTGGAATTAATGCTAATTGTGAGTTACGTGGTATAACTCCAGTTTGCAGTTGTCCGCGGGATATGACTGGAAATCCTTTCATTAGTTGCCGACCTTTTGAACCGGGTACGGAATTGTTTAAGTTTCATTAACTTTCACTGTGTTCGATCGTACCATGTTCAATTTATGATTTATTTATTTCCGTATAAATATATTATAGAGGATCTCTGCAAACCTAATCCGTGTGGGGAAAATGCTGTGTGTACTCCAGGTCATGACAACACCGGAAAAGAGAGGCCAGTGTGTACATGCCCTACTGGATATACTGGAAATGCGTTGATCAATTGTCGACGAGGCGAATGTCAGACCGATAGTGAATGTCCAGATAATCGCGCGTGTATCGATTATTATTGTCAGAATCCGTGTACGGGGAAGGAATGTGCTGCGACTGCAAGATGTGAAGCACGCCGTCATATTGCTGTTTGCACATGCTTGGATGGCACTCGTGGTGATGCAATTATCGGCTGTAACACTATCCAATCACGAGTCAATGGATACGGTAGATATTTGGTCAGGAATTAAATACCACGAATTTTTCTTTTTATTTTTTTTACTAAAGTTAATTGCAGATTATTGTATCATGTTGGGAGAGAAACAGTGTACACTTATGAAATATAACATTAATAATTGCAATTTAAGATAGGTAACAAAAAAAAGGGAACTGATAAGTGAAAAAGTAAATTTTTTTGTAATGATTTTTAACATTTTTTGAACGTTGTGTTTGAAGGAACAATTAAATGTTTGTCAGTTTTTAACTCATTAATTTTGTTTGATATGAGAATAATTATGACCTACTTTAATTATAATTCTAAAATAGGGATTTGGGATTTGTTGCACCAGAATTGAAGAAATTTAAAAAGTTCGATGCTAAAAAAATATTGAAAATATCAATGAGAGATGAATATTTCAGTTAATATTACATTTATGAATTCCAATATTACAAGCTGAGATAATTTATACATTTGTTTTACCTGGTTTTTCCGATTGATTCATAAAATTTACTGTATTATTTTTGGAAATAATATTTTTAACTGGAACGTGAGTGGACGCAAATGATATTTCGGAACCGGCTTGTGGAGGTGATAAATTTTGCCAATTTTCCGAATAATTATCTAATCCACACACACCTAAAATGTATAGATCATAAATAGTACGAATTTACTCATATAAAAAAAGGACAACAAAAGGTAAATAATTAAGTTTATCCACTGTATATACCTTGTGTTGCATCAATGTAATTATTATCAAAGTAATGTGACAAATTCTCACTACTTGCATAACTTGGTACGTAATGACGCGGTGAAAATAAACTCGAAGGAGTTGGTGGAACTTCAGCCATTGGTGGTTTTATTTGTACAGTAATTGGTCGTGTAATTTTTTCAATTTTTTTGATTTGTGGCAACAAATCTGTTGTACCTTCTATTGAATTGTCCATTCCCTTTACTCCACTTGTCATTGTTGCAATATATGTTCCATCGCGCAGATTCTTTTGAGTGATTGCTGATGGCTCAGCAAGTTTAGGTTTTTTTTGGCACTTCTCATCTTCATTCACATGTAATAATTCAGTAGTTGATAACTTGTGTTTTAATGGATTCGTTATTATATCTTCCATTTGCTCTTGCCATTGTTGTGATTTGTCATTACTATTATTATCGCATGTTTCACCATTGATACTCAATTGGCTACAAATGTTCTCAAGTGTCATAATATTTGATTCTTCTATTGCTTTATCTGCATCATTTGTGACAATTCCAGGATATACGTCCTGTTGAAATGACGATGACAATTCGTTGTGTTCATCTTCGTCGCGTTCATGATTGACACAAGTTGTATTTGCTTCAATATTCTCATCATTGTTGCACATTTCTTCAAACATTATCGTGTTCACCGAAATGTTATCTAGAGAAATAATCATAAACTATGTAGTTATTATTAGTTAAGGGGTTAGGGGCAGATAGAGGTATGAAGAAACAAGTATTTTAAATAATTCTTTTTATGTCAGTAATTTAATGTATTTTGTAAAACTAACAATATTAAATTATTATATTATGTTTTAACTTGATTTGATACAAAATTGACAAAAAATATAAAATACATATGAAGGTATGGCGACATTTGCTGGAGCCTGTTCCATGAGTGGTGCTATGCAGTGACCATTATAACTTTTTGCAGGTTATTCTAAATTCATTCAAATAAAAAAAAATTATTATTATAATAGTTTAGTGCCTAATCGAAGCCTTTTTTTTTTTTTGAAAATACACAAAATGACAGATTAATTTACTTTCGGATTTTCAAGGGAAAATGCAACAGTTAATTGTTTGTAAAAAATAAAAGTTTTTAAATAGAAAAAAAACCCTTCGATCAGGCACTAGATTAACTTTTAAAATAATAATTTTTTTTTATTTGAATAATTTTAGATTAACATGTAAGAAATTATAATGGTCACCGCAAAGCACCATTTATGGAACAGGCTAAATATGTAATTTGTATTCTTTTTTCCGTTTTGTATCAAATCAAGTTAAAACATAATATAATAATAATTGTTGGTTTTATAAAATAAATTAAATTACTGACATAAAGAAATTTATTTAAGATACTCGTTTCTTCATATCTCTGACTGCCCCTCACCCCGCAATTAATTACTTGAGAAGCTGTAAAAAAATGTTACCTGGATCAATTGTTCGCTTGGGTTGATATTTATGTTCCCTTAGTCCTTGGGAATGTGAATTTCTATCAACATATAATGATCGAACAAGAGAAATATTTAATTTTGGGAATGGCATTTGTTGTCTTGCTAAAGCTTTCATTTCTGCTTCAGTTTCTAAATGTCTTTGTATTTTATTGTACTGTTAACAAAAAGCAATGATTATTACGATTTTTCATGTGACAATATATAATATAGATTTTTCATTTTATATAAATAAAATTTCTACTTGTTGAGTAACAATTTCCAATTCCTTCTGATCATTTATGATATTATTCAATAAAGTGTTTGCGTATTTTTGCTTTTGCCATCGATCCAACATCATTTTTGATGATTTCACAACCACAGATTGAATTCTCTTCTCATCAATTATCTCCCGTTGCTTCAACATATTATGATATTCCAATTTCTTATATTGTTTTACCATATATTGAATTTTTAATCTCTCCAAATCCATCCTTGATTGTTTCCTTACGACAGCTAATTCAAATTCTTCATACTCTGCCTGTGACAAATTACAGATATTATGAAAATATTAAGTAAATTTTACGTATATTCAAATAATGATAAATATATACTTCGTATTTATTCCATGTTTCCCTGTAAGCGTCTAATATTTTTCGATATTTAGCTTGAATAATTTGTCTTCTCAATGAAACTTCATCCAAGTGGTTTTTCAATAAGTTCAATTCCGTCATTCGTTTACATTCATTACGTGACATTCTGTATATGTACAGTAAAGATTGATAAAATCAACGATATCAATCATGAATATCAATAATTTAAATGATATAATTACTGCTCTAATAGAGGTTCCATAAGACGTTTTCTCTCTTTATTCTCACTGATTTGTTGCTTGACATTTTTTCTATCCTCAACTTCTTTAGTGACTGTCGCTTTCAATATTTTAATTCCTCTCGCATAATCTACATTGAAAGTTCAACATTTCATCAATTCATTAATGACAGCAACAATAAATATATCTAGATTTTTAATTTGCACATTACCTTTTAACATCTTTTCGTTTGCTTCATATTCGGAAACTAATGTAGCAGTTAAGATTTGAACAAATTGCGGATCATTGATGCATTCATCAGGAATGTTATCGACACTCATTGCGATAATTGATATCTTTCATATGTTTATTTCAGAAGAAATATTACGTTAGAATGAAGTATCGATTTTTTGTTATTTTCACTTATGTTATATAAAGAAATATCGATATACTTATATCTACAACGTAAATGCTTGTTAGCAGCATCCAAGAATTATTGCAGGACAAATAAATGCACTTTAGTCGCCATTGATCTACGGATTTTTGAATGCTTCAAACCGCCCTATCGGTTGATAAAACAGTGATGATTCAATGTGCCCCTTTGAATCTTCCTCAAATATGGTTGCTCAAACTTCTGTTTTCTACGCTAAGAAGATGATATGGAGGGTATCAGCGCAATAATGTGTGTTCTAATATATTTCATCAAAATTATTGATATATATATATATATATTATTTATTATTTAATTGTACCAACAAATTTGATAGTGACTGTACTGATCACAATTAATTGCCTTATTGTTATATTTATATTTGTATATTATTGTTTGTCAATGTTTATTCTGATTTTGTACTTGGATTATCTATTGATTGGTCGAAGATTAAATACATCATTTAATTCGATATGATGTATTTAATCATCAATTTAATTAAAACTAATATCAATAATAATTTCGTTATCTACGTAAAAGTATGAATTGCGAATGATAACAGCGTATTCTTTATTTTCATAAGATTGCGGTCACTTGAAAGTGAAAGTTAAATTAATATATAGTGCAAAAATATATATTTGTATATAAAGTACACAATTATATAAAATTTTGTCAATTTATTTCGCATTTATTTTTTTCATGATTCAACACATCTACCTCAATAACACATTTTTTATTTCAAGCATTAGTTGCAATTGAGATGAGATAAATCACACGAGAATTTAACTTAATAAGATATAATGAATTCAAAAGTGGGTTTGAATCGGTCAGAGTAAAAATTCAATCAGTTGCGTACTCAAGAATTTACGTTGGTTGGAGCTGACGGTATTGAATGTGACGTTAAACCAGGAACAAAAATAATTTTTTCTCGGGTTGGATTACAAACTGACCCGGAATATTGGTCGAATCCCGAAGTCTTTCAACCTGAACGTTTTGACCATGAGAACAAACGTGACTTTCACAAATTTGCCTATTTACCATTTGGTGGTGGTCCAAGAGCTTGCGTTGGCATAGGAATGGCGATACTCCAAATTAAATATGCTATTGCCACTCTCATCAAAGACTATTCAATCACAGTGTCGTCAAAAACAAAAATACCTTTTATCAACGATTGTCTTGGAATATTGGATTTTCCAAAAGATGGAATTTGGATAGACATTGAACCATTACAATAAATATATCTATTAAATGAAATTAGTCATGTTGAAAAATTGAAAATAAATTTAATTTCATATTTTATCGTAAAGATATAAATGTTTTGTTTATTCCTTTACTATCATCTATACATTTATAATTTAACCCAATGTGCCAAATATACCCACTAAATAAACTGTTATCTATTTCTCAATTTTTGTAATAAAGTACATGACGTGCAATATAATATTGTGGCGTTATTGATTGAATAACTCGTAATTGAATGATACGTAATTATTATTAGGAATAATGTTAAAATAAATTGAATATATAATATTTCTATTTTCATTACTGCTTAACTTGTGACTTCACTGCTCGCAATTAATTGCCTTACTATTTTTCAATATTTATTCTATGCATTATTGGGATTAGCCCATGAATGATTTATTCTGAGTTTAGAAATAAAAAATATATTAATCTATTTAATTCAAATTAATATTGATGAAAAATTCAACATTTACAAAAAAAAATACATTTCAACATGGTGCTATACTTCGTGTTACATAATCACTCATAAACATTGTGATAATATAGAGAGTATCGTTGTGAATGATTATAGCACTTTTTACATTTTCCATAGGATTGTAGTTACTTTAAGGCAAAGGTTGAATTTATAGATAGTGCAAAAATATATTTATGTATATAAAATACACAATGACGCAAACTTTATTGTATTTATTCTGCAACTACTTTTTTCATGATTCTACATATTCATATCAATGACACATTGTGAATATAGAGAGACTATTTGAGATGAATACGTCACATGGTGTAATATTATTCGTAACATTAGTTGCAATTGCGACGAGAAAAATGACACCAGAATTAATCTCAATGAAATTTAATGATTTGAAAAGTGGGTCCGAACTGGCTAGAGTAAAAACTCCATCGTTTCTCTGATGAACTTCAATAAAAAAATGTAACCGTTATAACTAAATAAATATACAAGGTAAGCCAGAATAAACTACCGATATTTGATATGCGTATACGACCTCGTATTTGAGACGATTCTGAGACGAGAAAAATTTACTATGTTTCAATATATGCCATTGTTTTGGAATTATTAATTAATAAAGTATGGCCAATTAGAGTGCAGAGGTTTAAGCAAGTATATATGAAGGATCAGTAGCTTATTCTGGCATACCCTGTATATATTTAGACGTTTGTCTGTTGGTGGTAAATACCGTCCTATCATTTAAATCAGAGTCAAGGGTTACATTGATACTTCAACTCGAGATCATATATTATATCACGTATGAATGATGTGCAAAATATCAAGCACTTGCAATTTAACACTTTCGAATGGACTATATCTATATACTATCTATCATTATCAACTTATTTATAGTCTAGTTACATAAGTGGTATTATGGTCGCTATCAGTTATTATTCATTTGACTTTGTGCATTATACGCACCAATGTCAGTGTCGAGTGACAGAAACGACAACGCGTATTTTATGATACATATTGGAAAACAATAATTTTACTGGAATTCCAATATAAAATTAAACATGGACGTATTTTATCTACTTCTTCCAATAATTGTTTATGTATTGTTATATTTGATTTATCGCTACTTAATGCGAAATCAGAAACACTGGGAAAGACATGGTGTACCATCAGTTCGTAGCTCAGTCCCATATTTTGGAGATGTGTGGCCAGTTTTATTGCAACGAAAAAGTTTTTGTGATCTGTATTCTGGAATATATAAATCAACTTCGCGCAGTATGATTGGATTGTACAATTGTGGCGAGATTGAGCTTATGGTCAGAGATCCCGAACTTATCAAGACCATTTTGCAAACAAACTTTGCCAGTTTCCACGAAAATGGAATCAGTTTTGATACAGAATTAGATCCACTACTGAAACTAAATCCTTTTGTAAATACCGGCGAGAAATGGAAGAATGAACGTGCTGTGTTGACCAATACGATGTCCACGTCAAAATTAAAAAATATGTCATTGACAATACGCGAAGTTGGTGAAAAATTTGTGAAGTATCTGCAGACACAGATGAAAAAAAATAGCGGTACATTTGAAACTGAGGCGCAAGCACTATTTGCACGTTTTACAGCTGAAGTTGTTGCTAGTGTGGGTTTCGGACTTGATGGTCAGTGTTTTGAAAAGGACACTGGAACATTCGTAGAGATGGGCAGTCAAATATTTACACCATCAGGATTAACGACGGTGAAGCAATTTATTTCACTTCTTATACCATCGCTCGCTAAAATCTTGCGCGCAAGTTTTTTACCAAAAGAATTCGATGTTTATTGTCGTCGTGTGGTGAGCGACGTACTGCAAATGAGAAAAGAAAGAGGACTACGCGGAAATGACTTTATTCAACATGTCAGCGATTTATACAAAACGGAACATGGTGAAATTGACGAGGACTTTGTGACTTGTCACGCTACTTCATTCTATGTTGATGGATATTTGACCTCCAGTTATACACTCATGTATGTTGC
Source organism: Galerucella tenella (assembly GCA_910591685.1). Classification (NCBI taxonomy): domain Eukaryota; kingdom Metazoa; phylum Arthropoda; class Insecta; order Coleoptera; family Chrysomelidae; genus Galerucella; species Galerucella tenella. Next base: position 9,153 of record CAJUYH010001094.1, read on the forward strand.
GTATGATATTGCTAAGCGACCGGAGGTGCAGAATAAATTGCGTACTGAAATAATACAGACGCTCAAAAAACATGAAGGCGAAATGACTTATGAAGCCATTCAGGATATGAAATATATGGATTTAGTATTTAAAGAGTCGATGAGAGTAAATTCAGCAATATCATCGATGCATAAGAAGTGTACGGAGCAATTTGAATTGGCTGGTGCTGATGGTATTAAGTATGTTGTTAAACCAGGAACCAAAATAGTTTTATGCCCACTTGCAATGCACACTGACCCAAAATATTGGTCGAATCCTGAGGTCTTTCAACCCGAACGTTTTGACGATGAACACAAACATGACTTACACAAATTTGCCTATTTGCCATTTGGTGGTGGTCCAAGAGCTTGCGTTGGCATGAGAATGGCGATGCTCCAAATGAAATATGCTATTGCCACTCTAATCAAGGACTATTCAATTACGGTGTCCACGAAAACAAAAACTCCTTTTATCTACGAATGTGTTGCAATAGTAAATGTTCCAAAAGGTGGAATTTGGATAGATATCAAACCATTGTAATGAACATGTCTATAAAATAAAACCATCAATGTAGAAAAATTATAAATAAATTTCATTTGAAATTTTATCGCAAGCATATAAATGTTTTGTTCATAACTTTGCTTATTAATTCTTATACCTACAATGTGACACAATTTTTTTTTTCAGTTATTTTAATATTTACTGATGCGTGCGCACATGAACGCCATTTGCCAACATGTTTCAGGATGAAAACACTAGAGAGCACAACTGATGCAATGTATAAAAGCTTGCTTTACAAATATTTCTCTATATATCAAGCGCCATGACCAATAGTCGCCGAAGACTTCAAAGGCATTCCTTGCCAGGACTTTTAGATTCTTCCTTGAAAATTTTGTATCATTGTATATTTAAGGTGATTTATCGGCCGAAGAAACTGGGCATTTACGATTAGAGTAAGTTCAATACAAGTGACTATATTTCAAAATTAATATCCATATTCAAATAAATATATCGCAATTGTGAAATTGAATGAGCGTAATTCACGCATTTCATTATAAAATGAATGTACAATAGCAATATACCATTGGTAAATATCATTACAGATAAGTCATCAAGATGAGTAAATTCTTTACAACTGGAACGGACTCTGAATCCGAGAGTTCATCTGAGGAGGAGCAGATACAACGTGCACCGGCAACTGCATTTACCGTACATATAAAACAACTCATTAAATTATGTTTATATCAGACGCTTTTATTTATAAACGTATTTATTGGAAGATTAACATATAATTTCAATTTAGTTCAGCGATGAAGAGGAAGAAACGAAACGTGTGGTGAGATCTACCAAAGAAAAACGATATGAGGACTTGACAAATCTCATCAAGCTCATCAGGAATTACAAGAAAATAAAGGATATGAGTAGCATGTTGTCAAGTATGCGTGCAATATATTCAATAGTTATCTATATAAATAATTTAAAAATGATGAATGATTTTATTTGTTTTCTTTATTTTATTAGCATTTGAAGATCTACAAAGAGCCTATCAAAAAGCCCTCACTGTTGTAATGAAGGAAGAAGGTGGACAAACACCACGTTTCTATCTTCGATGTTTGATTGAAATGGAGGATTTTATTAATGACGTGTGGGAGGATCGCGATGGTCGTAAAAATATGTCGAAAAATAATTCAAAATCGTTGACGTCATTGCGTCAAAAGTTACGAAAATATAATAAAGATTTTGAGGAAGAAATATCGAAATTGCGTGAGAATCCAGTTGAAGAGGACGATGAGGAGGAGGAAAAACAAGATGAGGATGTAACATCAGAGGACGAAGATGATCGTATTGCGTCATTTAAAAAGTCTGGATCAGAAGTGAGTGCGGCCGATGTGTCAAAGTTTAAAAAGGGATCGGTTGGAATGGATGACATGAGCGAAAGTGAATCGGATTGGGGCAGCGATTCAGATAGTGACACTGAGAGTAGTGATGATGATGGTCAATATCAAAATATTCGCGAGCGTTTTATCAAAAAAACCACTGACAAAGATGAAGATGATGAGAAAACGAAAAAAAAGGAACATCGTAAAGAACGAAAGGATAAAGATAGGAAGAAAAAACGGGATGAGGATGATGGGGAGGGTGAATGGGAAACAGTCAAGGGCGGTGTTGTTGTACCATCAGAAAAACCCAAAATGTTCGCTAAAGATGCGGAGATTACCGTAAATGCAGTATTAAAAAAATTATTGGAAGTATGCGCGGCGCGCGGAAAAAAACGTACAGATAGACGTGAACAAATTGAGCTTTTACATGAACTCCAATGCATCGCTGAATTGCACAATCTTGGCGTGGCAGTTATGGTTAAAATAAAATTCTGTACAGTTTCCTCAATATTCGATTACAATCCAAAAGTTTCAGACGCAATGAAACCTGAATATTGGTCAAAATTACTGGAGCGTATTACCGAGATGCTGAATATGCTTCTTGCTAATCCAGATATGCAAATTGCCGAGCATATAAATGAAGACACGGAAGAATTTGTAAATCCACCATTTAAAATTCACGGCTGTATTTTAACACTAGCCGAGCGTTTGGATGAAGAATTCACAAAACTATTGAAAGAGTGTGATCCACATAGTAATGAGTATGTAGAGAGATTAAAGGATGAGAATCAAGTTGCAGATATAATTGATAAAGTTCAAGCGTATTTAGAGGTGCACGGCAGTGGATCGGAACTTTGTCGCGTTTATCTGCGTAAAATTGAGCATTTATATTACAAATTTGATTCCAATGTGCTGAAACAGAAGAGTGGCGAGGTGGCGGCCGATGTTGTTACATCAGTTCAGATTATGGAGAAATTGTGTAAGTATGTTTATGCACATGATGGAACTGATCGTTTGCGTACTCGCGCTATTCTCTCGCACATTTATCATCATGCACTTCACGACAACTGGTTCCAAGCACGCGACCTCGTTCTTATGTCTCATTTACAAGAGACAATTCAACATTCGGATCCACCAACCCAAATTCTTTACAATCGAACAATTGCACATCTGGGTTTGTGTGCATTCCGTCATGCCAACATAAAAGACGCCCATAATTGCCTTGTGGATTTAATGATGACTGGAAAAGTTAAAGAGCTATTGGCCCAGGGTCTTTTGCCACAGCGGCAACATGAGCGTAGTAAAGAGCAAGAAAAAATTGAAAAACAACGACAAATGCCATTTCATATGCATATTAATCTTGAATTGCTTGAATGCGTTTATTTAGTCTCGGCAATGCTCATTGAGATTCCCTATATGGCTGCCCATGAATTTGACGCAAGACGTCGAATGATATCTAAGACGTTTTATCAACAATTACGTTCGAGTGAACGTCAATCGCTTGTTGGTCCACCTGAATCGATGCGTGAACATGTTGTTGCAGCTGCGAAGGCAATGAGAAATGGCAATTGGTCAGCGTGCAATAATTATATTATTAATGAAAAAATGAATGCGAAAGTTTGGGACTTATTTTATCAAGCGGATAAAGTTCGTGAGATGCTCACGCGATTAATCAAAGAAGAGGCACTGAGAACTTATCTTTTCACATATTCGCATGTCTATGATTCAATTTCAATGCCAACACTCGCTGAGATGTTTGAATTGAAGCGGCCTGTGATACATTCCACAATCAGTAAAATGATAATAAATGAGGAACTTATGTCGTCATTGGACGACCCATCTGAAACAGTGGTGATGCACCGTAGCGAGCCAAGTCGATTACAATCGTTGGCAGTTCAACTTACTGATAAAGTGAACAATTTCGTTGATACCAATGAAAGAATATTTGAAATGAAACAAGGCCATTTCTTTTCAAGAGGTGGAAATCAAAATAATTTCCGCGACCGTCAAAATTATAATAGACAGGGGACTGATTGGAGTCGACAAAGACGTGAACGTGAACGTGAACGTAATCGCGAAGAGAATCGTAATTATTGAGCTTGAAACTGAAAAAAAAAAAAAAAAAAAAAAAAAAAACAACAAAAAACAGAAAGAAGAAATCGTATACACATGTATTACCGGTTGTGTGAAGTTAAGTATGTAAAATTTTACACATTTGTAAATAAATGACAATTTCATTATAGAAAAATACCAATTAAAAAATAAATATTCTGCGATTATATTTCATATCAATAAATTATACAATGTTTTCTACAAATATTTATTTAAAGATTTTTTTTATTTGTGGCTATTGAGATATTAAAAAAAATACATTTTTTTACAGAAAAAATAGGAAAATTCGTTGGTAATTGATAATATGTACATTATGAATCTTGAATACTTTTGATGAGTTTGTCGCCCGTCAATAAACAATCTGAGGCAAGAACGAGACGTATACCCGTTGATTTTTCCACATAACGACATGCTGATATTTCGCCACATGTAATACCGCCAACAATACAAACAACAACTGTTTTTGGTTGTATAATAGCACGTGATTGATTGACTCGACATCCCGGCAAATTGATTAATTCATCAAAGCTTTTAGGGTCGGTTGATTGAGCAAGTGCTGTACTTAGAAATTGCGCCTATAAATTTGACACATATATTATCATTAAATTAGTACGTATTAATTTTAAATATGAAAGAATATTTACAATAGCCGGAATATAAGCGCCGCTAAACACATAACTTGGACAAACTGTAGTTTTATTGTCAGAACGTTTTGATTGATTTGGTAAAAGTTTCATTTTTTGTACATGATTAGTCCATTCGCCGCTCCATGTTGGTAATTTGTGGAGCAAATTTTCTTTCTTCTGACGCAAAAATCCTGATGTTTCAAGTTTATACATCAAAGGTATATTTTGATAACCATGTGCATGAAGATACGATTTTTGTATTGTGTGTAATTCACTTGATGTAATACCATCGCCTGTGGTGGATAGCAAACAGAGTAAACGGAGACTACGCATTGGATAGTCATCTGCAAAATGAAATTCGAAATAATTTAACGTTTCTTCACTACATTCACTGATATCATTTCCATTTACCAATGAACCAAAATAGAAGACAAAAAAACTCCATACTGCCGTAATGAAAAAAAAAAGTAGCATAAAAGAAACTCACCGATATTTCTTTCAATGTAATCCAAACATTCTTTTCTCTTAGTACAGTCGAGTATTGACTTCTCAATTGATTGTAATACTTCAAATTCCGAGCCAAGTACACCAATAATTGCTTCGCACGCACCAATATGCGAAGCCAATTGACGCTTCACCTCGGTCGTTTTATGTAATCGTGTCGCTACATAATGTCCCATTTCCGCCAATTTCATTCCCTGAGCCGCCTCCTGCTCGGCTGTATATCAGTTTATTATTTTCACCATCATCATAATTATTATCAAGCAGATATAAACATTAAAATATCGTGGCCTTACTGCCAAAACTGACCAAGTCGAAAAACTTGATTTTCCACAAATTACGTGTAAAGTTAAGAGGTTTATATAAAATCAGGCTTTCCTTACATATAAACACAGTTGTTGTATTGAGTGTACAAAGTATATGTATGAATGTATAAAATATAATGACAATGAAAGATGACCAAATCGACTTGGTCATTTTTTCCAATAGTAAAAAATGTGCAAATTTGAATAGTCACTATCAGGTAGATTTATTCCCGCTATTCTAAGTGGTTCAATGAGTTAGAGGCACTCAGTGGAATGGAATAACAAGTATCTTAAATAATTTTTTTTATGTCAGTAATTCAATTTATTTTGTAAAATCAACAATATTGAATTATTTTATTATATTTTAAGTTGATTTGACAGAAATTTGAGAAAGAAATATAAATTATTTCCACTCATCGAACAGACTCCAACAAATATCGCCATAACTTCATATATAATTTATACTTTTTTTTCAAATTTCTGTCAAGCCAAGTTTAAACAAAATAAAATAATTTACTAATGTTGGTTTTATAAAATAAATTGAACTATTGAAAAGAACAATCATTTAAAATACTTGTTTTTTTTATACCTCTGAGTGCCCTTAAGCCTTTAATGATTCGGTAAATTTTTCTAGCAATGCTATTATGGTCAGATTTCACAGTTAGCCCACGATATTAATTACATTAAATGATAATATTTTATATACATTTCAAGGACTTAGCCATAGCGCGGAGCTTTGGAAATACATCGCTAAAGTGTATATCCCGAATATCCTCATAGACTTGATCTTTTTTTATGTCCAATTTAATTTGATTGTTGTCAATTGTTGCTGTACCAACATTTATTGGTGCCACCTCGCTCAATAAACCCAAATAAGAGACTGGTGTCAATAAAGTTGATACAAGATCATATGTTCGATCCATAATAATTATTCCACCAATTTCACTATCTGGACTTCCAGATCGTGTGTTCTCACGCATTATCTCGATCATTTTCAAAACTTGCTGGCTATGTTTACCAAATGTAAGAGTGAGTTTAGGCCAACCAATTATCATTTGCAGTGACCAGAGACTGCGAGCTATTGTCGATAAAAGACTTGTATCTTTGTGATAAAATAAATCGACAAATATTGGCGTTTCCAATGACAAAACATTGCCATCAGTTCGTATCAATTCCCAAGGCATTGGTCGTATCATTATCAAATCAGCTAATCCTATATGAATAATAAGAAAAAGAGAAACAAAAAAATATTCAATAAAGTTGAATTAGTAAATTATCCATACATATATTCAAATGTCAATTAGAGATTCATATTTTTGTTTGTAAATACCTTCTTCTTCAATGAGAGAATGAACGGCAGTGGGTACATGCGGCGTCACAAGCATATGAAATACTAAACCCTTTGTTTGGGACATTTCCGATTGGATTTGATCGAGTACTCTTTTACAAGATATAAGATTGCTGGACGTTAAAAAAATTCTTTGTGTATTTGTTGACTTTAATCCTGGTTCGAGTTTAAATATCTTGTCAACACCATGCCTCCTATTTCAACGTGATAAAATTTAATTTTTCTATTATTTTTTTTTTTTTTATAATTTGTTTTCTAATTTGAAATTGAATATTAAAATAATGATGAACTTACTTCAGTACAGATACACCAATAAATGAATCCAATGATTTCATTAACTTTTGCTCAATAATAAGATCTTTTTTTCCGGCAATTGAGTCTAACACATCGACAAATTTCCTTTGACTTATTTGTTGCAGTGCATTTAATCTATCATCAATTGTTATATCCATTTTTATTCCTATTAAGATAGCCTAAAGATTGTATACAATTGAGAAATATCTATTTGCGGTGATGTTTGTGACATAAACAAATATGTATACGTGTTTAATTATATTAAATATACCTTATTTATAGTTAGTGAATGTTCACATATAAAACAATTATTCACATGTCATATATATATATGTATAAGTTCCTCAAGTGAAACTAATATCCCGTTGAAAATGTTATTATTGTTAATTATTTCGTAAATAATTATTGTGTCATTATACACATTTTAATATAACGTTTGTTGGTATATCGCAAATTACATACAACAGTATGATGTCATTACTTCTATAAGTAAAGTGTATTTTAATAGTATAAATGCAAATCCATTGCTAAAATGACACAGCAGAGGACGCCACGATCGATAATTCACTTTTTTGCATGTTTTGCTAGATAAAGGGAAAATTACGTTTATAATTTAGGATACATCTGTGATAATGAAGATATTTTGTTTGAGGTGTAGATTAGGTCGTTCATAAATTATTTACGTGGATTTATGGAAAAAATTGTGAAGGAATTTACTAGAAATTCGCATTTTTCATTATCACAACATCGTCACTTGTTCTATGATGTTATTTTATTATGAAATTACGAATACAGCATGAATGATGGGGAGAATATACACTTGGGGAGGGATTGAAAAAAGCCGAATATACCCGAACTACTCTCAAAGTCCTCTACAGCTGAAACGACTATATATCATTGTTGTGCGTTACTTAACCTTAAATTCAATGTATGTAAATGGTGACACATTGGCTCACACAAATAAGTAACGTAAATTGATTTCATTCTCTTCTTCATTTACTATAGTTTATGATTTTATATATAAATCATGCTTTTTAAATACAATGTTATTAAACAGATTTGCAGATAAATAATGGCATCGGCAGCCATGTCCCCATCGGAGGATGATGAATTGACTCTGCCTCGTGCATCAATCAACAAAATGATCAAAGAAATATTGCCACACGTCCGAGTAGCTAACGAATCGCGAGAATTAATTCTCAATTGTTGTACAGAATTTATACATTTGCTATCATCAGAAGCTAATGAAATTTGCAATCAACAACAAAAAAAAACAATAAACGCTGAACATGTATTGCAAGCACTTGAGAAACTTGGTTTCGGCGATTATAGCGCTGAAGCCGAGGCTGTTTTACGAGATTGTAAAGCCGTCGCGGCTAAACGCCGACGTCAAAGTACGAGATTGGAAAATTTGGGAATACCTGAAGAGGAATTGTTGCGGCAACAACAAGAACTCTTTGCAAAAGCACGAGAAGAGCAAGCGGTGGCTGAACAGCAACAGTGGCAACAGTTGCAGGCTGGTGTTGCACAAATGGCCTCATTGCAACAGGCTGACAGTGAACAGGAGGATTATTCGTAATTAAAGAGAAATGTCTTGGCATTCAATGGAATGGTTAAACATTTAGCTTAGTCTTTTTTATACAACTGATATGAACGTAAGAAATATATACTAATAGAAAAAAAAAAAGAAGAGAGACATATGTCCTTTGCGTATAATTAATAAGCAAAAGACTTTGTTATCAAAAATATTACTAGGATCTATATAAGTAGAATCAAGTTTGAATGTTTATTTAAATCAATGGTACCTGTAATATGTTATTATTTTTTTTTATTTGTATTAAATAAGCAGTACCAATATTTTCACGGCATCAGTCTCCCATATTCTCTGAAAAAATGACTGTTTTTTATGGCCTCCGGAGGATTTGTGGCATAGTGATACCTGAAATCATGTAACAATACAACCGTATTATAAATAAAACAACAATAATTATATTTATTTGAAATTTGATTTAGTATTTAAGTTCACCAAGTTTTTTCAGTTAACGTCGATGGTGTCATTGGGGTACGTGGAATTCCATGAATTTTTGTCCGCAACTTTTCAATCAATTCCTTTTCATCATCGTGAATTGTCGATTCATCTGTAAATAATATTCTATTTATTTGCTGATACATGAATGATGTAGAAATATGTGACAATATAATATTTTATACCGTGAGAAGTAATAAAGGGAATAACGAATAAATTTAACTGTTCTTCTGTGGAAAATGGGTTCATATTTAATCCACTATGTGTTTGTAGCCTCGAATTGGCAAAACTTTTATTGTAAAAATCCTAAAATTGATGGAGAAATAATAATATTAATATTGCGTATTTTATATTATCGCCAGAAGATCAAGTTAATAAGTGAAATTACTCTCATGGCTTTGAGGCTGCTCGGCATAAGAAGTTGCTGTTCTGCTTTGTTGTGTAGAAAAAGTATGTGTGGATAATATTCCACATAATCTTGATTCAAATTTGAAGTTGATGATGGCTTTAGCATTTCAGCAGTTTGGAGAAATCTGATCAATATTTTAATTGATAATAAAAAAATATGTATGATATTTTATAATAAATGAGTAATAATGTCAGTTACCGCACTAAATTTGGATCGACAAACCAGTCTTGAACAAATATAATGACGTGACATATCGAGTATAAAAAAGCAGTGAATTCAAGTGATCTAAATTCTAAATTATACTCTGTACTGACAAATTCTGGCAGTCTCGATGATGTCGATGTCATCATTGAACTTGATAGAATTGGTTGAGTATCCAAATACATAACACGATTTTTCGTTACATAAAAGTCGATTCCGCTGGTACAATTTGATCCACTTTTATGATGTGATATATTTTGAACTGGAAATATATCACTTCTGCAATGAGATTTACGTATTAATAGTGTGTTAATAATAAATATTTTATATGAATATACAATATTATTTGGCAAGATATAAACAATAATATGAAGCTCTAGCATACTTGGAGGTGAGAAGAGACAATATCGTTGATTTTCCAACACCTTGGGCGCCAACAACACCAACAACTAAGAAATCTTGTTGATCAATTAAATAAGTCGACAGGTCATCACCGACCATCAGCTCTTCATCCATAAGTTTCTTACAACTTGTCATTTGTGGACATGACGCCAAGAGTGTTCGAGCTGCGAATAGATATAATTCGAATTATATGAAACAAAAAAAAAGAAAAACAAAACAGAAATATTTAAAAACAAAATGTGTCTGTAAAATATTATAGTACTTGCCTTCAGATGATTTCGAAGAAACTGCTGTTTGTCCCTCATTTTCCTTTCTATCAGCAATATTAATGGCGTCATTAAATATAATTCAAATGTATTTACTATTAATTCAATCAATTGTTGACAGTAAAACCTACTTAGCACCATTGCGTTGACTTGGAGATACCGCTCGACTTTCACCTTCTCTGATTTTCAATATAAAAGTCGGACGATCGGCTACTTTTATTGGTATTTTAGTATCAGTATTGTTTCCATCAAGATCTTTTGCCATCACAGTCGTCATTTTTCGTGAATTCATTGTTATCACAATAAAAATTAAACAAATATATTCAAACAAAATTAATTTCGAGTTATTTTGATAACAGTTTGTGACATTTCGACAAACAATATTGAGGTTAGGTTCATACTGATACGCAAATGACAGATATTTCAAATCTTACATATGCTGCTCATACGCAGTTTTCTTCAGTTTCTCTTCATGTATTTGACAAGACATGTAAATTGCATTCAACTGATGCCACAGCAAGACAGTGGTTTTTTATTTTATATATATGTATTGTACGTTCGAGTATTTATTTATTTATTTCTCGCTCTTATATATATTATTTTTTGTGTATAGTCATGTGAGCTACATTTATCAGAGTGGCGATTATTTTTTGTGTACACATTGATATTTAGCGCGTCCCAGCGGACAAATTGCAAAATATGCAAATTCTATTGCATGCATGGAGATGAGCAAATTTTTTTGATAACTATCATGTACAAGTACTTGAACATATTTAATATAAATAAAAAAAAAATGAAAAGACAATTTATGTAAATGAAACCAACAGTTTATTCATCAATCACATATTATCGTAATCATTGATATGGGGTTTTAAATACAATTTTCTGCATACATTGGCAATGGGAATGTCTGAAACGGGTGGTATACCACCAGGAATATGATCGCTTTGTACTAATGAATATTCATCATAGATGGTGTTTATATCATCAATATCAGGTGTCATCAGCATATTCATAGCTGGATAAATGATGAAAACAAACGTGGCGACAGCAGTCAATAACCAAATGGGTATTGCAATCGCCCAATATTTCAATGGCCAATAAGTCAATCCCAATTGTTCATGTAAAAATTCTTCAGGTACAATAGCCCACACTAAATACAAAATAAATACCATATTTGATCCAATATACAGTGCATATCCATAAACGGATCTTGGTTTATACGGCGCTGGTGTATGTTCAGACATAATTATTCGTTTTTTTTTCTTTTTCAATTTATCAATCGATAAACAAAAATTATTTTATATTAATGAGAATGTGACATTGTGTCAATAGTAATTGTAGACTGGCTCCCTCGAATCAAATTCTTTCATTGTTTCAGTTACCAATGTTAGACTGTCAAAAAATGATGTGACACTCACTCGTACTTTTCTCGCTTCGTTGCCCGAAATACTCCTGAAATAAATTATTTATTGCAACAATTAATGGCATTAATACAAATAGGTGATATGCACATGACGATAGCAAGAAATAATAAATATAATACGTACACACTTAGAATATTTTCATCGAGCAATAAACTTTTAATTACACCGCTACGTTTAGGTTCACTATCCACTCTTAAAACTTGATATGCAATCTCAGCTTCTCTTGATGATGGAAAGGGTACAGATACTTGACTATGTTATTATTATAAGGTTATAAACTATGGAATAGATGTAGATAGATAATTTTGTTTTATGTCAGTATGACATTGTAATTAATATTGCAAAAAGGATACACAGTCAAATCATTCATGGCAATATATTTATTTTTATCGTTTTTGTCTTGAATAATTATGTAAATAAATTAATCGTTCATTTTATCATAGTAATAGAATGATTACAGGCACATGGGCATGTGAATGTACACATATAAATGATAATCATTCGAGTAATACAAGTAGTACAATTGTTAAATAGATGGCGTGCATTTTGTTGGTATAACAGCGCGGGGAATATTTGAAATGACGGCCTGGTGTGAAAAACAATTGTGAATCGCACAAAATTATTTGGCAAATTGTTTATGCTGCCGCAATAAAAGACTTGGGCAATACAGCGTATATAATAGATAAAAGTGAATATTTAGTTTTTCCAATAAAAAAAATAAAAACGAATTGTTTTAGTGAATGGTCTTTAACGTAGTGTAAAATGGGCAGGAAAAAAAGTAAAAGGAAGCCACCGGCAAAGAAAAAGGTCATTCAGCCTCTAGATATATCATTCGATTGTCCATTTTGCAATCATGAAAAATCTAGTGAGGTTACAATGTATGTCATAATTTATGAGTATATGAAATAGACATTTAATGGTAGATAAATTATATGACTAATATCGTTTTTATTTGTGATTGTTATTTCATTTTTTTTTCTCTTTATAACAGGGATAAACAGAAAAAGATTGCAAGAATAACGTGTAGGGTTTGTTCAGAGAATTATCAAACCATTATACATTTGTTGTCGGAGCCAGTGGATGTATACAATGATTGGATTGATGCTTGCGATGATGTTAATTAATATTTATACATTATATGATAATGCACAATATCAATGCATCTATAATTTAATATTAACTTTAATATATATGTCTCTTTGTAATCATCAGGCAGATATAATTCTGCATATGTGATAACTTCAATAATATCGATTTCATTGCATTTGTTCTATTGTAAAATGAATATTTATTGTAAAAATTGTTATTCATTTACATAAATATATATTCACCTGCATTGTTGCAACACGACTATTTTCATCATTTGAAAACTGCCAATATCTGATTACATATGTTGGACATTAAAAATAAACTATAAAATTACTTGTGCAAATTGTCTGTAATAAATACGAATTTATGGCACAAAATCATTTGAACAGCTACGTGCGAAGCCATATATAAATATATGAGATTATCTTGTACATCCAAATATTGATGGTTTGTTTTCGCAAAGTATAGACATATTCACATATATATAAATATATATATGTATATATATATATATATAATAATATATAGGTACGGAATGTTTATTCATGAACTTAATGAATTATTGATTTAAAGAATAAACGTAGATTATTCACAAATATCAAAGATACTATTCTAAAAGAGAATTAGCTCACATTGAAAGTTATATTTTTCGTGTGTGAAAGTATCCCCACACAGATTGTATTCATCAGAGAATGTTTTGAAATCATCGGCGCATTCTACGAATTGATGTGTATGTATGTATTGTTTGTATATATGTGTGCACGAATCATTGTAGTATGTGCCCGAGTAGAGTGGATAAATGTGTGTGTGTGTGAGTGTGTGGGGGAATATAGAAGTTCAGAGAGTAGAGAGGTTGCTAACGGAAGTACGTTATGGCGTGGACAAAATGGCGCGGGGCCACCGATCGGTGTGTGTACAATCGGTGGAAAAAGTTGATAGGGTAAAAATGCCGCGGTAAGCATAAGATCCCGACGCGTGCAAACGGGTTATGAAATTTTCGACGTGACCCACAGTTTTCGTATTGTTGGTGGAATTTATATTGCTGACAATATGCAAAGTTTCATGATATTATTGTTGACATAGAATAAATTCCAAATAAATACCGGGATTGAACGTAATTATTAGACATTGTAAATCCGTGATTGAACGCGGCGAACACAACGACGCTATGGCGTCCGACTTGCGTGTGTGTCATTATTTTTTATTCACAATTAGTGATTAATCATACTGTCATATCGTATAAAGTACTTTCCCTACCGTATCATCGTGCGAAATGCCAATATCAATGATCAGGTTCATCGTCTCCTGGTGATTCTCGTTTACTCAACACACACTGTAATAACAAACATGACTACAGTGCTGTGCATTGGCCATTATTAATTTGACAGCTCCCATTATCCGTTAATAAATATGTGCTTCTTATTGTATTAATGTACGATTTGTATCAATGATTTTATATTTAATACAACTGAAAAAATGTTGATTGCAAATTTATTTTTAATCCATAACCCCAAAAACCATTGACTCACTGTGTGCACAGTTAAATGAAGTGTGGACATTGTTAAATATTGTAGTTGATAATTCTACAATATTAGTGAATGGTTGGTGCACAACATGTCAAACAGTTTAGATAGTTTTTTAACACGAATTGGCGATGTTACTATTGAACGAGTTACACCGAGAGGTAGTCCACGTTCAACAGATCAAGGTGGTGGTGGTGGTGGCAGTTGCGATGATCCACCTATGAGAGCAAGTGTCAGTAATCCATGTATTCAAACAGCTCATGACAGTGGTGAATTATATTCGGATGATACAGGTGGTGAAACAAGTGATGGTGATCATAATAAAAAACATGGCTCAATGGAGATAGAGGATGTTGAAGAAATAAATTCTGAAGGCTCTGGCGATGATATGGACTTAGATGATACAATTGATACTGAAATTGGTGTAAGAATGGATTCTGAAAGACATGACTCGGAATCCCCATGTCCGGATGATGATGTTGACGCTGTCAATATCTTGGACACTCTCCCATTAGAAGGTTAATGATTTGTCATTGTTATTGATACTCGTTTGATATGATTGGTACTTATACTTTATTGTCTTTATTTCATTTTAGGTGCTCCAATTGAAGGGCAAGAGGTGACAGAGGCTGATTTACTTGGAAAGCCATTGAAGGACGATGACAGTGAGAGTTTGGACAATGATAATATCCAATCGGAAACACAATCGGGCGATGAGGACGATGGAAGCAAAAGGCGCGGCGATTCGGATGACTCTGATCCAGCGAAGAAGAAACAGAAAAAAGATGATTCCGATGATCCTGAGTGTGAGCTGAAGGCGGAGAAAAAGATAGCCAATATGAGACGCAATATTCGTGAAGTAATGGACGAGACGCAATTGGATGAGGCAACATTGGCAGCCCAACGACAAGAAATGGAGCGTCTACGTCGTGTTCAGGAGCAACAACGAATTATACGTGAGGTACAACGTCAAATAGCGATCAATCGTCAAAATAACAAAACGCAAACGCGTGTTATGAGTCTATTACAAGGAAAACAAAATGATATCGATACGCTAATAACTGAATCATCCTCATCTTCATCATCGCAGGTTAAGCTGCCGAGCACCGTCATGTTAAAAGTTAATTCGGGCAGTGGAGCAGGTACTGGGCCGCAAATTCCAAGTGGAGCGCAACCTGGTCAAGCGCCAAGGCGGCCAATTGAAGGAATGCGATGGCAAAAGGGCAGAGGCGGCTATCAAGGTACGCAAACATCAATATCACGTGTGCCAAATGCCCGTACACCAACAGCAGTTACTGGTCAAACGAATATGCTGCAGCAGAGGATTCGTATGATGACACCGTCCGTGAGTATTTCACCAGTGGTACCTAAAAATGAGCCGCTCGACAGATCCGAATATTATTCCGACTCGGATATGTCAGAAACTGAGGCCGATGATGTTATATATGAGAAGCAAATGCAAACAATGCGGAAAGCTGCATCTTTAGCAAAATCCCAAAAACCGGGTAAAGGTAAAGATGTTGTAACAATATCAAGTTCGAGCGAGAGTTCTGATGACGATTGTATAGTATTGAGTGATCCTAGTGGCGAAGAAGAGACTGATAATGATGATGATCCGGCGAATTCGGGGATGCATACAAACGATCGTTACAATGTTCCTGATGAGCACGGCAGAGTATTAGTGAATGTCGGTCATCCAGACACTGAGCCAGATGTTTATCTTGCGCCTCAAGTAGCACGTGTTATTAAGCCACATCAAATTGGTGGTATTAGATTTCTTTATGATAATATTGTTGAGAGTATTGAACGATTTAAAACTAGTAGTGGATTCGGTTGTATTCTTGCTCACAGCATGGGTTTAGGTAAAACACTTCAAGTCGCGAGTTTTTGTGATATATTTTTTCGCTGCACAACTGCTAAAACTGTTTTATGTATTATGCCGATAAATACATTGCAAAATTGGCTGGCTGAATTTAATATGTGGCTACCGTATGAAGACGCAAATGCCGTAGCTAAATTGGATATTGGTTTACTACATCAAAAATTCGAATCAACTTTGATTGATACAAAACATGAAATTAAAGAGGAGAATTCTAATCATACTGATATGTCGAGTATGTCATCGAGGCCTATTAGCACAGAATCAGCGCATCGTTCTATGCATGATACAATCCAACATATACCAAATTTGATGACTGATAATAATAATCCATACAGTCATACGGGTTATGAAAATCATAATGCCATGCCTAATTATTATGCTGATAATTTGATGAGTAAATCTGGTGGAATTGAGCAACATTCGCATATTCGTCACGATTATCAGAATGCTATTTCACAAAATTCAATGTACAATTCGAATATTGCCACGATGAATAATTATAAACATATGAAGCAAGAAATTGATGGGAATGAGATGAATGCAAAAGCGCCAAGTGCAATATCAAGCTACGGGACGGATGCACAATCATCTGTTGGTATTCACGGTACAATGGATAATCGACCGCAAGGTCAAGTTTATTCTACTGATAATCGTAATTCTGTTATGTATCCGATGATGAATAATCAAGGTCAAATATCGGGCTATCCTACTTATCAAAATATAATGCCCGATAATATTTACACGAATAATACACAGCATATACCAGTGCATCATGAGCATGAGGTGAAAAAAGAGCAAACACAACACAATCCTAATATGGAAGTGACTGTAAAAAAAGAGCCGAATGAAGCGCCATCAAAGGAGGAGAGCACATCAACTGCTAAAGAAGAGACTGCCGATGAGAAGAAACCCGTTGAAAAAGTTACAACTCCTTTTAGCGTAGATGCTTCAATTGGAATGGTAACACGACATCGACATTTTCGATTGCACATTCTTAATGATTCGCATAAAACAATGGCGGCGCGCGCCCGTGTTATTAATGAATGGCAAAAGTGCGGTGGTGTTTTGTTGATTGGTTATGAATTGTATAGGCAATTGTCATTGAAAAAACCAAACAAAGCAAAGAGAAAACGCGGACAGCCATTCAAAGACACTGTTGACGTTGAGGAAGATGATAAAAATAAGGGTTTGTTAGATGATATGCATGGTGCACTTGTGAATCCTGGCCCGGATTTAGTTATTTGTGATGAGGGTCATCGTATTAAAAATTCTCATGCAAGTATTAGTATGGCGTTGAAGCAAATGCGTACAAAACGGCGTATAGTTCTAACTGGATATCCGTTGCAAAATAATTTGTTGGAATATTGGTGTATGGTGGATTTTGTCCGACCCAATTATTTAGGTACAAAAAGTGAATTCTGCAATATGTTTGAGAGGCCAATTCAAAATGGACAGTGTATTGATTCAACGCCACAAGATATTAGACTGATGCGTTATCGTGCTCATGTATTGCATGCACTTCTAGAGGGATTCGTGCAGCGCCGATCGCATTCAGTACTCCAAGTCTCATTACCGAGAAAGGAGGAGTACATTTTGCTTGTACGTATGACACCGCATCAACGCAAATTGTATGACACATTTATGAATCAAGTGGTGAAGACACGCGCCGTACCAAATCCATTGAAAGCATTTGCAGTTTGCTGTAAAATATGGAATCATCCGGATATATTGTTTCATTTTCTTCGTAAACGCCAAGCTAATGAAGAGGATGATTTGGATTTAGAGGAAACAATGGCGGAAAAAACAGCGCCAGGTGGTAAACGAACCAAAGCACGGCAAACAAGAGGTGAAACGAAGAAAGGTAAAAAATTGAATGCAACGATAAGAAATAAACCAGCCGCAAGTGTGCCGCCAAATTCGTCCTCATCCACAAATAATGAAAATATTGATGGTGAAAATTCACATACAGACACCAAAGGTAACTATACAAATTATCCGCCTCCGCCGCCAATGCCAAATTCCAATTATAACAACGCTGCCCACCAGAATACTTATCCCCAAGGTTACCAAAATTATCGGTCTAATGATCAATCAAACTACTATCGCAATGATCAACCAACTGGTGAATATAATAATTATTATAATAATCAAGAACAGCAGCAGCAACAGCAGCAACAACAGCAACAACAGCAACAACAGCAACAACAGCAACAACAGCAGCAACAACAGCAGAGATATCCGAATCAACAATCATCTTCTTTCCCGTCTTATCCGCAAAATGATCTCAATTATGGTGCAACGCAGAGTTTTAATCAGAACCAACAACAAAATAATTATACATCGACCAATGAACAGAGCACAAATAATTCACAAAAATACCCATCGCATCCAACAAATTCTGATTTTCGTGCGGAACAAACCAATACCAGCAATTATGAAATGTCCGGAATGTATCCGAGACAACCGTATGGCTTTCAAGATCAAACAAGAAATTATCCATCGAATGATGCTCAAAATGTAAGTCAGACTCAGTATTCTCAAAACAACAACAATCAACAAACAAATTATCAAAATTCAATGGCCACTCAATCAACAAATGCACCGATGACTGATTATTCGTCTTATGGACAATCGAATCAGTCTCAAAATTATTCATCTGCCGGAGGAACAAACAATCCACAACAGCAATTGTATACACGCAATGACAATAGTTCACTTGGATATTCATCGACACAATCGAATCAAACGGTGTCATCTCAAACACATCAGCCACCATCTTCAAGTGGTTATATGAGTAATCAGCCTCATCAAAATCAACAAAACACCGGTCCATTAATATCCGCGAATTCAGCCCATAATTATCCAGCAGGTCGACCGAATCAGCCAACAGTCCCCATTCAAAATACTCCACAAACGAATAATTCAAATCAAATGGCACCAAATATACCTGCCCAGAATCAATCGATTTATTCGTCAAATCAACCTACGCCGAATTCTATAGTACCGAGTCAATCGCACGGATATATGACTAACCAACAATCATCACAACCATCAACATTGCCACAAAATCAATTGCGTAATTATCAAACGTCACAACAACAAAATCAATATTCAACAGCTCAAAGTCAATCCACGTCCTTTTCATCAACACAATCATCAGGTCAATTACCTCCAACCCAGCAAGGTCATGGCTACACTCCTGAACAAAATTCAACTACAAAACACAGCGCTTATCCTTCATCTCATCTCGGTTCAACTGGTACATCGCAAAATCCTGCGTATCCGCTGTCGCAATCGTGTCAGACACAAGCGTCAGTCAATCAGCCGCACAATTATCCTACAAATCAACAAGTACCACTATCATCAACTCAAAATCAACAACACAGGTATACTCAAGGTCCACCGCAGACCCAAGGTTCAATGCCACCAAGTCAATCTACAAATTATGCAAATGTTCAGCATGGCACAGCGCCGACTCTTGGCCAAACTGAACAATCAAATATAAGTGGAAATTATCCGATGAATCAATCTCAACAGTCGCAAAATTCAACAATACCAAATTATTCACCTTCAAGTGGTAGCCATCAAAATCAATATAATAAAGGACAGGATGAGCATTATCCATGGCAGGGCAATTATTCACAATCGTCGCGACAAGATCAGTGTAACGATCAATACTTTAGAGATTCAAGTAATAATCGCTATATACAAAACAATTATTTTCCGCAGCAAAATTATGTGCAACAACAAAATTCATCGTATGATTATGCAGGTGGGCGCACTAGTGGTGATATAAATACTAAAGCAAATGATAATAAAATATCGCAAACGGGAATGATTGGATGTGGTCAGGGTTCAAGTAATTATGAAAAGAGTACAAAGGATGCGGGGACAAGCATTGGCGGAATACAAAATCAATCTCAAATGCCAAGCAATATTGGCCCAGGTACAAATTACAGATGCAATGACAGTAATATCGCCAAACCGATTCAAAATATGGCACCAACGTGTCATGTTATGAATAGTCGTCAAAATCCTACAGATATGATTAAAGAAGAGGATAAAGACAAGGATGAGGTGCAATTGGATAAAGATAAAGAGGAGAAATCGGATGATGAAGTTTTAACCAAAGACGATGAGAAAGATTTGAAAAATTATTCTGGTGGAAAGGAAGACCCGGGTATTCCATACGATTGGGCAACAGATTTAATGAAGGGCTATGTGCCAGGATTGATTGATGCATCAGCGAAAATGACATTATTTTTTTGTATTCTCGAGGAGGCAATACGTGTTGGCGATAGAGTTCTCGCATTCTCACAATCGCTATTTACATTGAATCTCATTGAAGATTTTCTAGCTAGAAACAATATAAAATATCCAGAGGGTCAAATGGATGCCTGGATTAGAAATGTTAATTATTATAGATTAGATGGAAGTACGAGTGCATTGGAGAGAGAAAAGCTTATAAATGAATTCAATCATAATCCGAAAATTCATTTATTTCTCGTGTCAACGCGTGCTGGCTCGTTAGGTATTAATCTTGTAGGTGCAAATAGAGCTATTGTTTTTGACGCATCATGGAATCCATGTCACGATACACAAGCGGTCTGCCGTGTTTACCGATATGGACAAAAAAAGCCATGTTATGTATATCGTCTTGTCACTGACAATTGTTTAGAGAGAAAAATTTATGACAGACAAATAAGTAAACAAGGAATGGCTGATCGTGTTGTTGATCAATGCAATCCTGACGCTCATCTATCGTTAAAAGAAGCAACGACATTATCGTGGGATTGGGAAGAAGACAGTCAAGTGCAAGATTTCTCTGACGCTAAGGATAATTATTCTGATGAAATAATGCATATTGTACTCGATCGTCACTCGTCATTGCTAACAAAACAGCCGTTTCATCATGAGAGCCTCCTCGTTGATCGTAAAGATAAAAAATTGAGTCAAGCTGAAAAACGATTGGCTCGGCGTGGCTATGAACTCGAGAAAATGGCAGCAAATTGCTCGAAACCCAGTTACAATTATATACCTGGAAATACGGCGACTCGTGGTAAGTATTGTCATTTATAAAAATGCGCAAGTGTAATAAAAAATTATTTACAGCTGATTTATTATTATTATTATTATTATTATTTTTCTTAATTTTACAGCGGGTGGTTTGCAAATACGTGCTATACGCGGTGGTGATACAGGAGTAGCACCAAAGCCAGTGGCGTCTGTGAGACCTATGCAACAGCGTGGTGCACAAGAAAGTGGTATCGGTGGTACACGTGGTATCGTTGGCAGTCGATGGATTCCCGCGGAGGTATGGCAACGACAGGGTATGAGCGCCCAAGAGATGACATTACCGTTGGACGTTGTTATTCCAACTAATTCGCCGGATAAAAGTAGCATTGTGCTAAAAGCAGGACAACGTGTTATGGTGTTGAAGAGTCCAAAAGGCATTTATATGCAACTTGAATCCGGGAAAATAATTGCAATTAGAACAGCGTTAAAAATAAATCAACAGAAACGTGAAGAGGAGCCGAAGAAAGGTAAGAATTTTAATTAATATCAATATGTGATTGAGTAATATTAATTATACTTTTGTTTTTTTTTCTTTTCTTTTTTTTTATATACAATTTATGTAAAATTTTCAGCTGCAACTTCAATCGCCCAACGAAATACTAAAACGGACGTGAGCTTTCCATTGAGAAATAACACGGCCATATCAATAATTCCGAAAACATCGACTACTCCGCCAACCCCAACGCCCAGATTGATATCAAGGCCAGGTAGTGTTGCGGGATTTAAACAACAAATTGATAAAGATGCGACAAAACGAGGGAGAAATATTGCGACACCACTATTAAAACCGAATACAAGTCAACTAAATATAATTAATCAAGTTTCACTTCAACGATTACCAAAATTAAAACACGACTCGATGGATCATTCATCAGTTGGTGAAAACTCAAATTCATCCGACAGTCAACCACGTACAGATCAGCGTGTTGAGGAGGTGCGTTTAGAAGACGTTGTTGCTGAAGCAAGCTCAAATCCCGATTACAGCCCAACAAATACAAATCGAACAACCAATTCAGACAATGAGACTGCAATGCAAAGAGTAAGCGAGATTCAAACACAAAATTACGGAACTAATCCAATGTTACTTGAACAGACACTTCAATCTGTACAATCAGTATCGCACATTGATAGTGAAACGGATATTATACTGAAGGACGATAAAAATCGTGCGAAACCATCTGAATTAATTGACACTGAGAGATCCCTACACAATATGAATTATGGACATAAATATTCGAGTCAGCCTGGAAACAATGATCATCATTCGACCGATAGTATTACGGCAGAAGAACAAATTGCGAGTGCAACACCGATTTCAACACCACTTCCGCTACCATCGCAGATAAAGCAGCAGCCACATTTACCACAGAACACCCACGTAACACAACATTTATTGACTACTCAAACGCCGTATTCTCATCGGCCGCCCGAGATACCCAAGCCAACATCAGATCCAAATACCAACCGTTCAACTTTGCCAATGTCCACAAATACAGACAGAACTCCTGTAAACGAACGTCCATTAGATGGTCAAGAAATTCCCGCAGCGGCAGCAGCAGCAGCAGCACCACCGCCACCACCACCACCACCGCCACCACTACCACCATCAGCTACAGCGTCAGCAGCTTGTGCACCTGGACTTTCACAAGCCTATCCATTCGCGCAATATCCGCGATATTACGATTATGGCGATCCACGATCTCAAACTCTGCCTGCACCATATGGATCTTATTTCCCCGGTGTTGCGTCACATTCAGCCAATTCTCGACTTGGAGACGTTGCAGCTAAATCACAATCGGGTGATCGAGCTGTAAAATTACCTGAAGAGAGAGTAACTGCGCCAATGCCTGCGACATATCCACAACCAACTGGTGCAATAACTGCGACATCGTCTGCGGAGACAGGTGAGGTAAAAGTACCGGTTGAAAGTACGCCCGCGGTAACATTATCAACAACAACACCAAGTCGAATAGATTCACATCTATCAACGGCATTTAGTCATCCACCGAGCAGCAGATATACTGGTACTTATCCACCAGCACCATATGATCCATATTCACAACATTATCCAGCGGCACCAAGCTCTTCAGCGGCTTATCCACCAAGTGGTAATTGTCTATAAATAAACACTACTTTTTATTGTATATACATGTTAATATTTTAATGTCATTGTAGGAACACCGGGATACGGGGCATATGGCGGACCAACTTACAATGCCGATTACGCTCGTATGTATTCAGCATTCCATGGTCCACCGCCACCAGCAGATCCCTATATTCACAGAGGTTATCCACCACCCACCACCCACCCATCAAATTATTATTCACCCTTTCCTCATCCACCTCCACCACCTTATCCTAATTATTCATTTTTGCCGCCGTATCCAAATCCAAATATGCCCAATGAGTCTCAACCACCGGCTCAGTAAACATTCTATTATTACTTGTGAGTTGACAAATTGATTTTCATGCCAATTTTCGAGTGATATTCGTGAAAATAGCTCCCATTGGTCGTAACTCGGAAGCATGGCAGACTGAAGCTTTAAGAAACACATTGTTATGATTGATTTGATTAAAAGAAAAGATAAGCAAAAAATATTCGAAGGAAGCGAAGACTTTGATGATAATCATGGACAGTGCAATTATATCGTCGTGTAATAGCCGTATAGTTGAATCATAATTTTCTATTCAATCGTCTATACATACACACACACAGGCACACACACATATATATATATATATATATACATTTTTGACAATTTGTGTGGAGATGATTTCACGAGCAATGTTATTACACATTTTCGTATGGGGTAATTATTGTTGTATTCACTTGACATTCTATCGTCCACACTGTATAAATTAATTGTTCTGTCATTGCTATTGTTTTTATCAGCGTCATCATTATTAATATTATTTTTTTGTCCGTTTCGCAAAAAGATATTGATACACAATTGACATGTTAATATAAAATGGCCTGATATCAATGAATCAGTTCACTTCTAATTCTCCAATTTGAATATCGCACACTAGCATGACATAAATCGCTTCTTTTTATACAGATTTTGTAAATAGAAAGTGATATAATTCAGTGATAGTATAATTTTTGTGACATTGTATCTACTGCGTTTGTGATTGATATAAAATAGGTTCTGATTTATTGGGTCGTGACCATTTTGATTGAAATTGTTTGCGTCAATTGCAGTATAATATTCAATGTACATTTTTATTTTATAACTGAATATTAACCATATATTATGTGAAAAGCGAATATGAAAGATATATGATCAGACGCGACGATGTCTATTTTTATTTCTTTCTCTCTCTCTCTCTCTCTCTCTCTGTCTCTTTCATTTTTTCTTTTCTTTTCATATACATATAATATTATACGGACAGTATTCACTCGCAACATTTAGCAGCCAGTACACACAATTAACAGCATCCACAGCCAGTTGTGTATGATGACGTATAACTATTTAACGTTAAAATTTATTAAATAATTAGGTATGATTATTGTAGTATATAGGATTGTTGTTAATTAGAATGATGTCCAATAATTAATTATTAATACGGTACGTAGATAAAGAAATGGGGAGTGCTTCAATAATATATTGCGGTTCTTCATGATCAGTACTGTGATATTTCGTCATTAAACTCGTGCTATCCGCTAATAATATTATTATTTACCATTTATATTACTATACATTACTTTTATCGATAAGACTTTGGACACATTACAATCACTTATTGCTAAACGCTCTCATTAATTGAATATGGTGTATATGAGACGGTTTTATGATGATCAATTGGTAATAATAATTGGCGGGTTGTAGACTTTCTTTTTATTTTAATGTCATTCACGAGTTCGTTTTGTTCCACAATACAACGATTAATGGAGGCACGAGCTCGGGATATTTAGTTAATTATCAGAGTCATATGCAGAGCTGTATGTATAGTTTTGTTTGGCGCTCCCCGGGAAATAAACGAAAACAAATATTATATAGATCAATTATTATTATTATTATCATTATTATTTTTATGCAATAAGCATATGAAGTTGGATACAATGTGTTCTGAATATATTGATCACAGCTTCATTTTAAACTCAAAATCGTAAAATAATTTTTCTTCAACATTTGAAATGAAAAACAGACGAAAAATAATGAGAAAAGAGGAGAGAAAAAAAAAAACAAAAAAATACAAAAAAATTTATTGAAATTCGTATTTATTGTGGCGAGATGTTATGTAGAATATAAGTGTACAAACATTAGTGGGAATCATCTGCGTTGATTATAGCTGATGATTTTTTCACGATTGAAAAATTAACTTTTACATAGGAGCGTATAAATAATCAATTAATTAACTGTTTTACATTCATGCGTTCGTTATACGTTTATCTTTTTTTTTTATTTTCGCCATTTACATTTTTGTAAATAGCCATTATTTACATTTCATAATCTTTATTTATTACTATACCCAGAGAATTATGTCTTTTTTTTTATGTCAGAGAGTATCTTATGTATAATAAATCGTTTACACCGACTTTTGTATTATTCTTTTGATGATAATATCATTGTTAACAAAGGTATAGACACATCCGAATGCAAATATGTTCTTGTTTTGAGAATAAGTATTGTTTATGACTATACAACAGCAGAAAGACCAAGTCATTTTGCATTATATGCTTCATGTAAATGCTTAAAAAGAAATTATTATTGAATAAGATGAATATAGGGTTGGAATTAAACGGGACTTCCCATTACATGATTTTACAAATGCCTTTATGTGTGAATTCATCCTCTTCCCTGTCAATACAATATTTTACAATGAAATCCAATAGTTTCAGCAAATTATCTTCATTGCTCAACAGATGTACAACAAACTGTTAATTATTTATTCGTTTCATTCAATTATTCGAAAATCAATCGCTGATTTTATTTTATAGAGTGCAAATAATTTGTTGACGTTAAATATCATTTATTTCAAAAGTTTTATACAATTTATTCGAAATTATTTGTCGGAATTGGTAGTTCCAAAAATTGAATACACTGCAATATATTGTTATTTCAGATAAACAGCCAAGCAGATACTTGTTGAATTTGATTAATTCATAAATTCCCGCGTTCATTTTTCGTCCTATTGCGCATGTGTTGAACACTTGGAGTATTGGTGCTATTGGTTCAATTCCAAAATATATTTCACCCCAAGTGCTCTTGATGCAAGCAGAAAGTGTGCATACTTATGATATTGTGTAAAATATTCGTGATACATGTGCAATTGTCCAATTATACTATTGCAAAACGTAATTGCAGAGTATAGAACGATACTTTCACACGAATGCGGTTATTTATTAGTGGCGTACAAGTCGCCAGTAGGTTCGCACAGCAACATTGTTATACTCAACTTAAATCTGGTATAAATCATTTAGAGCGACAATTCCATACCGGCATTGCAGTTGCAAAAGTTTTTGACTGGGGTTCGAATAAAAAGCATCGCGCGGTGAAATTAAATTTTCCTTTGGACATGACTGATCCAACAATTGAAGAGGCTTTGGCACCGCTTCGTGCCAATGTTAAAGAGCAGGTATTTCGCCATATGGATCCATGTTTATTATTCACGTGTTATTTTTGACGTACGGATAACATAACCTTACAATATCTGATACTTTTTCACATTTTACTCAATTGTGTATCTTTATCATTGATATCATCACACACCACACACACTTTATTATTTGGTGTGTATACACACTAAATTTTTATATTGAAAATATCTGAAATATATGATGGAATTCATTGTTTAAATTTCAGGGTGATTTGGTGCGAAAACTCAAAGCAGATGGAGCACCCGAGTTGGATATAAAAAAAGCAGTAGCTGAGTTGAAACAGCGTAAAAAGATTTTAGAGGACAAAGAATTGTCATTTATATCAGACGCTCATACTTTTGATCGAGCAAGAATGGAAGATTTGCTCAAGCGTCGATTTTTCTTTGATCAGTCATTTGCTATTTATGGTGGTATCACTGGTCAATATGATTTTGGACCGATGGGATGTGCCTTCAAAACAAATTTGCTCAATGCCTGGAGAAGTTTTTTTGTACTTGAGGAACAAATGTTGGAGGTTGACTGTACAATTTTAACACCAGAGCCGGTACTTAAGGCGTCAGGTCATGTTGATAGATTTGCTGATTTAATGGTGAAGGATATAAAGAATGGTGAATGCTACAGATTGGATCATTTGATAAAGGCACATTTGGAAAAAATTTCGGCCGATAAGAAAATTGATGCAGCAACTAAAGCAGAATGCGACGATATTGTTATTAAACTTGATGGCATGAATAAAAATGAAATGGCAGCGGTCATGAAAAAATACAATATGAAATCACCATCAACTGGAAATGACTTGACCGAGCCCATTGAATTTAACTTAATGTTTGGCACTCAAATAGGACCGTCCGGTTTGATAAAAGGTTTTTTACGACCAGAAACTGCCCAAGGTATTTTTGTGAATTTCAAACGACTGTTGGAATTTAATCAAGAAAAATTACCATTTGCCGCGGCACAAATTGGCAATGCATTTAGAAATGAAATTTCACCGCGCTCTGGATTAATTCGCGTTCGAGAATTTACCATGGCGGAGATTGAACATTTCTGCGATCCAAATAATAAATCACATCCGAAATTTGAGACGATCAAGGACACAAAATTGATGCTTTACTCGGCATGCAATCAAATGGATGGCAAAAGTGCCCAATCAATTGCAATAGGGGATGCAGTTAATGCTGGTCTGGTAGCAAATGAAACTCTTGGCTATTTTATGGCGCGAATCCAACAATTTTTATCGAAAGTTGGTGTTGACCCGAAAAAACTACGTTTCCGACAGCATATGGCAAATGAAATGGCGCATTACGCTTGTGATTGTTGGGACGCCGAATGTTTAACGTCATACGGATGGATTGAATGTGTTGGCTGCGCTGATAGATCTGCTTATGATCTTACGCAACATACTAAAGCAACTGGAGTGCGATTAGCCGCGGAAAAGAAATTACCTGTGCCAAAAATCGTCGATGTTTGTGAGACAGCGCCAGATCGTGGTATTATAGGTAAGACATTCAGAAAAGATGCTAAACTTGTACTTGAAACTTTGACAATACTTGAAGAAGATATTCTCAATAATATGGAAAAATCATTGGAATCAAATGGATCTTATGAATTGACATTGATTAATGACAGTAAAGTCACTATTACCAAGGATATGGTTACCATAAAACGTTATCAAAAAACAGTACACGTGGAGGAAATAATTCCATCTGTTATTGAGCCATCGTTTGGAATAGGGAGAGTTATGTATGCTGTTTTTGAGCATAATTTTAAAAAACGTGAGGGTGATGAGATGCGAACATATCTCAGTTTACCGCCAGTTGTTGCACCGCTCAAGTGTTCAGTTTTACCTCTGAGTGGAAATGCAGAATTTGTTCCATTTGTTAAACAAATATCTCAGGGACTTACTGACGTTGATGTATCGCACAAAGTTGATGATTCATCGGGGAGTATAGGACGAAGATACGCACGTACTGATGAAATTGCTATTCCTTTTGGTATCACTATTGATTTTGATACACTGAAGTTACCACATAGTGCAACGCTTAGGGAAAGAGACAGTATGGGCCAAGTTAGAATTAATTTGGATGACTTGCCAAGTGTAGTGAGAGATTTGTCTTATGGTAAAATTAGTTGGGTGCAAGTTGAGGCTAAATATCCGAAATTTGAACAGCAAGAGAGTAATGAGGCTTGAATTTATTCCAATTCGGTTATATCCTATTGAAATTGTTTTTTATTGCATTTATTTCATTTAGCAATGAGTGACTTGCTTGCATTGACGTCGTCAACGTCATTTTTCATTGGAGCATGTATGTTTTATAATTATTATTCACGATAATTGTGCAGTGAACTAATAAATCTTGGACAATATCACGTTATTTTTTTCGCTTTTTTGGCTGTTTTGAATGGATAATGAGAGATGTGAAATTGTACATTCATTTTGTTGAAATCATCATTGAAACAACGCAATAGACATCGAACACTTTTCCTCCATTCATCCTCGTCTTCATCCTTCTCCACATTTTGTCGCAATTGTAAACTCACATTGTTGACAACTGAAAAATATTAAATAATATATACATATATATACGATATATAAGAAAAATATAACTATGAGAAATAATTACCGCATTGTTTCATTCGAATTTGATCGCACATTGCAGATAAAGTCTGTAGATTCTCCATTTTTCCAACGAATTCAAAAACCTGCAGATGCGGCAAGCGAACAAACAGTTTTTTTAGAAGATTGTCTAGCAATTCACGATCATGCCATATTTGTAAATATAAATAAACTGTGGATTAATAGAAAGCAATAAGACTTCAAACTTGGTAACTACTTTATCGATGTATAGTAACTCGCAATTGTGATATCATGAATCGATCTGGTCATTTTATTATTTTATTATACCTAAAGTGTTGGGATACCAAAACCAGACAAGTTTTATTGTGCAGTCAATCATCCACGGTTGTGTAGGTTGTGAATTGATGCCAGTCGATAATGAAAACGTATGAATGGGTATATTTCTCGTCAAGAATTTTCTCTGCTTCTCATACTCTGGTATTTGAACTGATTGCAATAAATACCCGTGTGATGTCGGTGAAGTTTAAAGTTTTATTATTATTTGAAAAATAATTGACGGAAATTTTGTTTATACCAAAAATCAATTGAACTTTTAATGAAGATGCGTATTTTTTTGTTTCTTCCCATGCTGTGTCGGGTATTATACAATCACCAATCGTTTTATCCAACTTTGTTATCCAAATTTCGTCTTTGTGACATAGCAATTGAAGCCACTGCCATTTAACTCCAAGTTTCCTATAACAATTTCGTGTTTAATGACGAATTAAAATTCGATTTATATTATTTAATTGACAATTTACTTTGATAATGCAAGAAGAATGTTTCCACTTGACATAGCTATGTACGAATAATTCACTGAGAGAGTAGTCAATGCTTCCAACATTTCCAGTGTTTTCAACCAATTACTTTGTCGATTTATTTTATTGTTATTCGATAATGAACATTGGCAATTTTCAGAATCATTCAAGTGATGCACATCAGATATTTTAAAACTATTCCAGCAATACAAGCTTTTCAATGAACGTCGTGAATTGAACAGAGCAGATGTCAATTGCAATCCCTCAGTTTTATTCAACCTCAATCCCTCCATACAAAATGATTCCAAATGATTTTGATACCTGTATAAAAGCATCGAAGAAATGTTATTTTTTTACGCTTGATACAAATTTTCAATTATTTCCATCAGTTTTGTTTTTTCCATTTTCTATCCTGTCGCTCAACTTTATAATTGTGACTAATCGATCGATGAGTCTGCGTCGACTGATGAGATCGAAACTGTGTATTTTCACAAACTCCACAGGAATAACAATGGTTAATTTTCTTTCTTCTCCACCAACAATTCTGTTTTTACGAGACAACAGCAATTACTTTAGTTCAATATTTTTTTTCTTCCTGTCCAACACACTAGTCTTAAGTTTATTTACTTGTGCAATGTTTGAAGGAGAGTGAGATTCAAGTTCTTCTGGTGTATTGCCTCGTGTCTTGCAGTTGCCGTGTACAGATGCCAGTAGAAATGAGCCTGGGCATAATAACTTTTTAATTATCACCAAGTTCATGATGGTCTCACTGGCGGTAATTGAGTTGGTGGTTCGCTCGCACTTTCATTGCACGAGATATGCACGCGCGTTCGTCTCACCTCCCTCGAGGGCAATTGGAGATTTGGCATGGGTCTTGGATACATTGCATTTTCACAGTGGAGCATCCTCATCCAGTGTTGACGTGGCACGTCTGCATCCCATGTCCTTCAAATTTAATTACGAAAAAAAATTGCTATTATAAAGTATATATATATAAGTGATTGATTTATATTTCTTATATACGCCTGTAGCTGTTCTGCGACCATTTTTTTTTTATGAATTCAATCGATGCGATCATATATAAAATTTAATGATAAACAATGTATGGTAATGATTTCAAAATTAATTGATTTTTTTTGAGAATTATTGTGGTAATTGTTTGTTATGAGACTGCGAAAATTTGATAAATCGGTGCAATGTCATAAAGTTACATAACCATAATTTAATGATGGCGGTTGCTCAGCGATGGCTTTGGATAACAAGCGATGACGAATTGAATAAGTGTGAAGTTTGAACGGGCACGCAACTCTTGTGGCCCGAAGATAATTTCCATTTGCAAAGTTATACGAGAGTTTACGAGTTTGCTTGTTGATGGTGATGATGAGATCGTCTCTTTCTCTTTATTTTGCCGGTTTGTGAGCGAGGGTATGGTGTTGTATATCGCAAAGTAAAGACTTTACTCAGCTCATATCTTCACTGTTTACGACTGCCAATAATTTCGGGACGCATTTTCTCTTTGCGTGGGAAGTTTAACTGTACAGCTATACCGCAACTCTGTTTCATCAGACCAATTGCCATATTTATTTTAAATTTCTCCGTCAAATATCAAATTAATATATTGATATCTCCATCATATAAATGAGTGGGAAGGGGGGCGCTGTGAATTGAATTGACTATTAAATTTTGATATTTAACATGACAAAAAGATAATAATAAAGATAGATAAATATTGATTTATATTTATTTAATTTTATTTAATTTTTTAAACAGTTTTAATGGTTCGTTTTAGATTAAAGGAAAAAATGTTTGTCGCGTAAAATCACAACTCAGTGTGAATATTATTTATGAGGGCGTTGTTGGAGTGAACGTTGCACACCCACGCGGGCCACCTCATGAGAGCGCAAAGGAATCTCGCAATTGTCGATGATAAATAAATATATACGAAAGAAAATAATAATAACGAGGCGTTGTGTGGCACACGCGAGGTCATCGCCGCGTTGAGTCGCACTCCTGTGGTTCAGTAAAGAGCAACTCGAGAGTGAAATGATATACAAAGGGTCTGGAGGAATGAGTGAGACTGTAGTAGGATAAAAACTAAATAATAAGTGAAAAAAAATATGTGAACGTATGTTGTACTGAGAACTGGTTGTTTAGCAATTCATGCGCCCTTTATTTTAAATCTTGATCACTATATTCTCATTTTTTTATTTGTAATAATCTTTTCGCTTTATTTCATACATTTTATTTTCACTCATCACAACTTTTTCTTCTCTTCACACTTTTGTTTCATTCATTGGCGCACAAATATCAAATCAATCTGATAATTTGTTGATACAAATACATAATGCATTTACACAGAAGCGATGACTTGGTGGTTTCTTGAGGCTTTCATTCTGGTTAATGGTCTTTCACCTCAAGTGTTAACTGATTAACTGACATTACCGATGATGCATGAAGATTAGAAGTATAGATTTCTCATTCATTTCGAGTGTTTAAAAATGCCGGTGAGATTCATCCATTAATAATTTTAAAATTGAATGATTTGCAATATCCTCTATCTGTTATATTATTTTGCAATGATGAAAAAAAAAACATCACTTGGATATTTGGGCAATAGAGCATTCTTAAGTTTGAATGCGAGTGGTTTGATCAGTATCTTCTTCTTGTCTGCTATAGCTTTATTCTCGCCTTGTTCTTCTCTGCTGTCTTGTTTGTGCAAAAGTTATACCAGTAGATCTTTGATGGAGCCGGTGGAAGAAAGAGATAAGACTTGCTAAAATGCATTAAACGTGTGTGGGTGCAAGTCTTATCTCTTTCTTCCACCGGTGGCTCTCAAGTACGACTGGTAATGGTGTTTTTCATCCACTAGACACACGTAATAACTGTGAGGATGATGCCAAAAATGAGAAATTACATATGCGAATGAATTGAGTGAAAAAAGAAAAAAAAAAAAAGGAAAAGGATGCAACTGGTTTTTTGGCATTGTTTTCTTTTCAATTCTTTCGTCTCAGTGGTGCGAATCGAATTCATTTTGCCACGATTCGTTTGTGTGCATGCGCCCATGGTTAGAGACATGCAAGCAAGGTGACAACCATTCATGAATGCATCAGCATCACACGCGCTGACATGGAACGGTGTGCGCGCACGTGGGCTGTGAAAATGGTATGCAAAACAAAAATATAGTGGCAAAAGCATTTGAAAAGAGAAAATAAAAAGACATGAAAAAAAAAAATAGAAAGAGAAAAAAAATTAAGTAAATCACAATTTCTTTTTGCGGCTATTCATTATTCAATATTATATTGCTATTCACGATCATTTTTCATGGTTCACCATACTGACACCATTTCAAATTCCATCTTATTTTATTCTGTATTGTGTTGTATAGTGGCAATGAGTTGACGGTGACTGAATAAAAATAGTCACACACGCATTGCCACATTGTATTGAGAATTGGAGCCACAACTTTCTATATTTATCTTTTAACTGATGCTATTTCATGCATCGTAGAATAACGGTATTTAGTAATTTCTTCATCTGAAGAACTGGCATTAATAATATTTTATGCGGAAAATTTCATTGCAATTCAATGTACAATACTGATATATAATATTGTATATAAATATATTCATGCGTGTACTAAGTATCGATCAATTTATTGTTGACAATTAATGTTATTCATTAGCATAGTCACGCTACAGTAGAATTACAGGGCAACCGAAGACGATGGACTATAGCAGCCGATTAACAAGCACCGCTGTAGATCGAGACCACACAAGTGGGTGTCGATTAGTATATATATATATATATATATATAGTTATAATACAGTTGAAAAATATTTGCTGGAGCTTTTGCCACTTTCTCGAACGCTAATCCACCAGATACAATTTTTCTTATCATCCCCCAATGCTTTTTATCAAGATACATCGGACACTCTTGCGATCGTATCGCGGCATTAAAAAACTGATCTTGGGTTTGAAGGTCAAGCAGACTACAAAAGAGTGAGGGGAAAAAAAAAATAAAATTCCATCGAATGTTTCATTATATCAAAAATAAGAGTTCATTTTATTTTCGTTATTTCTTTCTTTTCTTCTGTTTTTTTTTTCTTGTTTTTTGGGCTCCTTCATTTTTCCTTCTCATCTTGTCTGGTTAACGGGGCAAAGGGGACAGGCATTACTTCGGCTACTCTCATAATTTACCAAAAAGTGAATCCGACGATGCACCATGATTGGAGGGTCACTGATTTATCGCCATTTATGTCTGGAATTCGACCGAGCAATATATTCACACGCACGCACATCTCGCACCATTTCTTTTTTCTTGTATATAACTTATTATACATATATATATATATATGTATAGCTATGGTGGCGAAGCACTTTCCAACCCTTTGCGCTTTGGCTTCAGTATAATATTGAGTGCGAAGAGGTTTCTCCTCCCGCGCGTAATCTCGTTTGAAATTTATTCATGATTCGGTTATATGTGCGAGGACATGGTCGAAACTGGTCGAAACTGGTCGAACTGGTTAAATGGTATACTCCGTTGGCATGTGAGAATTCAGAATACAGAGAATTGTTTCATTAAAGTACAGTAGGTATATACTTTACGATGAGTGTTGTCATCTGCAAAAAAAAATTATTATTCTTTGTATAAATATCAGATATTGTTATGGTACAGATACACTACTACTTTAGCACTCATAACTTGTCACACGTATACCCATAAATATCGCTAATAATATCGTATTATTTAACTAATTATACACATGTTTGTATTTGCATTTGTATCGTGAAATGACAAGTGAATTTATCCTGATACAATTATTGCAAATGCTACTTTCCCAGTTGACTGTTGGAGTATTTGAAAGGAAGTTAAAGCCAATAATGAGGGTTGAAATTTATCCTCATCCGCATACCAGTTCCACCCACAATATTTTTATTCATTCTCACAATTTGATATTCTTTCCGCTCTATTTCTACATAAATGTTCTCGAATATATTTCACAAAGTGACTGAATATCTCGTAAATATGTACATTGCAATATAAACATTTGAATAAACACGTTTATATTTATATATATATATATATATACATATATAAAAAAGCCTTGGGAAATATCAAGTGCATTATATTGGGTTGGGGTTTGTGCTCTTGTCACGATGCTTCATCAATGAGTGCTTGAGGCGAGACAGTAAATGTTTTTTGTATATATTGAAATTCGGAAAGGTTTCCGAGCTCTTCACATAGGTATTCAGTTATCCATCGTGGTAAGAGAACACTTTTTCTTATATTTTTCTTTATCAGTTTATTATTTATTATTATTATTTTTTCTTTATTTTGTTCTCTTCGGGTTTTCAAGGTGATTTTGAGTACACCGGGAGTGGTGTGCGCTGGCACCTTGTCCGACTTGTAGGCGGCCACCGCCTGCCTGTCTTCATACCTTCAACGTGTACAATGGGGCAACGTGGCAGCAGCGACGCGAGGAAGGTACGCGCGATATAGAGATTGAGAAAGACGAATAAGAGTGTCGACGGAGAGAGAGCGAGAGAGCGAGAGAGCGAGAGAGCGAGTGAGTGAGTGAGTAAAGTTCTCTACTCGCCCACCCGACCAAACTAATAAGTATTGTCCCCCTCACACATTGTTTCGTTGCCCACGTAATTGTGTACCTGGAATCAGGCATTACTTTTGGGCCACTTGCGAATTTGTGATTTACGATGTTATACCATCCATATTGTTTTCGTTTCTTTTCACTTCTTTCCTCTTTATTTTGTTTTTTTTTTTCTCTTTTTTTTCTGTTCTCTACACCATTCTCACCATTATCATTCATTCTTTCCTTATATAAATTTGAAATCGATCTTTGTATATAGTCTTACTGGTACTTTTTATAAAGAGCTATTGCATTATTCATATTGTTATCTTTGACAAATTTTTTCGTGTTGTTTGTAAATAAAATTGTCTCAATTTCATCGTATTGATTGATAAAATAAATCAGTCTTTATAAAATAGATGGCTTGAAGACGTAGAAAAAATGGCCAAGTATCTTTGCAGAATATTATTTGTATTTCAAAACAATACTTTTCTAATAGTATTATTATATATATTTACTTGCATCACTGAATGTATTGAAAAAAAATTGTCACTTCTATCCAGTCATCTCAGGTATTTATATTCACATCTATATGAAATATACTTGCGGAGACTTGGAAATATTTTCATATGAATATTCCATTGCATCACATTTTCATTATTATTTTATTCAATCTTTTTTTGTATAATATTTTTTTATTTCGAACTAAAAATTCTATATTTACTCTACACTCGTGTAGGGCTGAATTCAACTCGATTCGACTATACTATATTCGTATCTACATTATCAAAATAAACTTGAGAGAGAAAGGAATGATGGAGAGATATATAGAAATGTATAGTATACATATCGCCATACAAAAAACGGGACAGGATATATGAGTACACATATATCCTCTCTTATATACACTTGTATACATGATATATATATATATATATATATATATTTATATATATGAATATATGCAATATAGAGATGAAGGAATATGTGTGGCCGATAAACTAATCGTTCTTACACCATCATGCGCACTTCTGCACGCGCGTCTCGCGATCGACGTGAATTGATTGGAGGTTGTGACGTGCGGGTTAGATGTTGAGGATAAGGCTCATGTGGTGTTGGCGCGTCCATCAACGGATACTTATTCGTCCCGTTGGCTATAGTCATTTCAGGTTGCATTGTTTTCACGATAAATTTTGCCATTGTAAGAAGTTATCGCGCATAAATTGCGCTCATGACTTTGGTCCGGCAGTGCGCGAGGCCACCACGAAATAAATTGGTCTTTATATTCAAGTGCACCGCGACATAAATCCTTGGGGTTCATTGTATTAAAGAAAGAGGGTGTGGGTTAGTGTGAGATGAGAGAAGAGAGATGGATAATGAATATATATATATATATTTGTTTGAAGATGTGGGTGGAAGTCACGTAAGGCGTATAAGACTTTGAGAGTTAAATCAAGGGATAACTATACGATATATATATATATATATATGCATGAGTATCGTAGTTGTGGTTAAATGTATAGAAAGAAAATGAACAAAACGAAATATACGTCATAGAAAGGAAATATTTTTGTAGGTTGACTGCATGTAATTTCGTTTTATTTCAAATTTTTCTTCTTATTTTAATATTGAATGGAAACAATATTTTTCTATGAATTATATGGAGATGGATACTGAAGTTTATATGTGTTGAAGTTGTCCGAGATGGATTTAGAATGTAGCGGCAAATGATTTTATGTAAGAGAAAAAAAAAATTTTGGAAAGTAGACTCGTCCTGTACTTTTCATCGCGGTTGTTTTATTGAACGTATGAATTATCTGAATAATTTTTTATAATTCATATATTTAAATCATTTGAATAATGACAAAAATAATATATAATGGTTCATTACATATAAACAGTATATATGTATACATTGATAAAGAAAATTTTATACTGTTGCAATAACAGATATTACCTAGCAAAGTTTGTTGACATCGATGATGGGTTACGCCTCGTCAGAATGTAATTAATGATCCCCCCAGCATTCTTATGCTGTGTGCGAAATTTCTTGACTCCTGTATCAAACCACTCGTGAGATAACCGAGGTTACATTTTTTTTTGTCTTAAGAAATTAAATGGATTTCTCTCGAAAACGCATATTATTATTTTATCTCGAACTGCAAGTCGAAATATTAAAATTTGGTATCACAATTTATTGTTAGATCGATAATAATTAATTTCCTATCGATTTTTAATTTTTTTGGTCCAGCCATTTTGAAGATACTTCTATTATATATGACGGATATCCATCTGAATAGCAGCCTAAAACCGTTTTGATTATACGTCTTATTTTGGCTTTCAAAAAATCAGACGTAACCAATACTTTCTTATCACTACGTGATGAAAAGTAAAAACAAGATACAAATTCATCGAAATATTTGAGAAGTTTATTATAATTTTTAATGCATCAATTACTAGTTTCTAATTACGTTGTGTTGGCATTGGTGGGATGTCTGTCCAATCACGAATCGTGGCGTCAAAATATATTTCTCACATTCAATTTTCATCTACTTCTTAATCAGTGGAAAATTAAAGTAATGTCAAATACAAATGGAAATAAATACAGAAGAGAAACTAGAAAATATATTAAATTGTCAGTTCATCTCAAACAAGTATATATATATATATATATGAAGAAGTATTATGTACATGTAATAATGTACGAGTATGAATTAACAGAAAAGAGAGTAACATGTATCGCCTGTTTTATTGACTCGATTTGCAGTACATTGTCGTTCAAATGCGTATCGCGCACATATATACATACATCTATACAGCCATAGAAAATTGCGATTTAAAAGGTGATCACCCACGTTGTTCGCCCGAGTTTAACCGACGCACGTATATAATACATATGTATAGTGGTCATCGTCCTACACATATATGTGGCCACTATATGGACATTGTGTGTCACCACTATATATCATGAACGTTTGCAATTGAATTCTTTCGGCAGCATCAACACTTTACTGCAGTCACATCAACTATACGCGTTCAATTTAATTATTATTATGAAATTGAATAAGAATATCAAGTTTCATTAAGTAACGATCTTTATTATACATGTTCTGAATACTTGCTAATGTATATATCTTCAGAAAATATATATGTCTATGTATAGAATACGTGAATTGGAATAACTATCATTGAATGCAGTGGCATGTGAGTTGTCAGATTAACTCTTGACCGTTGCTGCAGTCAACGGGACGTCTCGTTTTCTTTTACGATATATATCTTACAGAACCACATTTGTATATATATATATATATATACATATATATATATATATATACATTGAATTGCATGATCTCCTGGGGGTATTTCATATTTTCCAAAGATCTTTATCACTATTTTCAATCTGAAGATGACATGGCGGTGAATGATATCGAATTTATAGATATTGATTAATATATAAATGTATATTTGTGTAGCAGGATGTTACAGTCACGCGATTGGACATCACATTTCAACCAACTGGACAATGTACTTGTATATCTGTCTGATTGTTTATTGTTATTTTATTACTTCATTAGATGGGTATGGATGAGTTTGATTTATCTTGGCTGGTCTCTTAGTATCGAGTAGTTGCTGAAGAGTGTGCGATGTTTTGCGATGGGTTTTATTGCGGTGTCGCTGTCTCTCTTTCGCGTGCATGTATGGTTTGTTTGATGAAGTACGAGACGAATCCTTATGGGATATTGCGAGAGACAGAGGGAGCTGTAAGAATCGTAGGTGGTCCTCTTACTGGACGACGCGCAACGATTTTAAATTAAAATTTAAGTCAAATTGCTCGGCGTAATATGGGCACCGCGTGTGCTCGACAACATTATGCCACCCGCGTAATAATTTTAATGGTTTCATACTCAAATTCACAATTTATATTGGTATATATCGCGTTGTGTATATATAGAAATATTTATATTTCTAGGTGAAAATATATTGAATGTTTGTTTTATCCAGGATAATATAATTAATATTTTATTTAAATGAAAGAATTGGAATGATTTAATAATGCTGAACACAATTGTGATACATAAGTGAAAAAAATGTTTAGTTTATTGCAGCAGTCAATCAATAATATGTAACAATACAGATATCTCTATGGAGTATACTCAGTTTATATAAATTAATTTTTGTGGATTTGAATAGTTCTTTTTCTTTTCCTTTTCATCATGTAGTGATAAGTATTGGATTCGTCCGATTTTTCAAAGGCCAAAATTAGGAATCTAATCGCATTTTTCTATAATAATAAATAAATAAATTCATAAAAAAAAAGCTAATATTAATATTTAATTAAATACCACTTCCAATAATATAAAAAAAATTCAATATTTTTCAAGATGATGTACATGAAAAAAGTGTTTTCTGGCTGCTGTCTAAATGGATAGTTGTCATATATAGTGGAGGTATCTTGAAAACGGCTGGAGCCAAAAAAATAAAAAATTTATCGTGAGTTGAATGTTATCGTGCTAATAATAAATTGCTATACCAAATTTTATTTCGAGTTGCGGTTCGGCGTAAAATAACAATATGCTGTTTCCGGATGAAATACTTACATTATATTGTAACGAAAAAAAATGTAAGCTCGGTCATTTCAGGAGTGGTTTGGCAAATAGAGTCTGAAATTACGCATATAAAATGAGAATGTTGAATGAAAAAATTACCTTTACATGTATTATAGAGGAATTGCACGTACAAATGCGAACATTCCATTCTGATGACGTGTAACGTGTCACCGATGTCAATAAACCTTTTTAGGCAATATCTGTTCATTTCTCGACGTATTTCGTCGTGTTTTTCATACTACCGTATTTTATCATAATACCATATATATATATATATATATATTGTACTATTATAAAGAAAAGATAGAAAAATTGAATTGAATTTTAGTATATATATATAAATATATTTTCATTTATCTCAGCCTTTTGGCCGAGACCATATATAAAAGACGATAGATCAATGGTTAATGACCAATTTTCGATCATTGTACCTATCCACCGTCCATCTTACCGCATAAGTACAGGTCAATTTCGCTAATTTTTCTATATTGACAAAATTCATATTTATATTATCTTATTGTTGTTTGGAAATATTTGAATTATTTAAAATTTATACGATCAACTATCGTGGTGAAAAGTACAGTGCGAGTCTAGTGGCCGAAATTTTTTGTTATTTCATTATTATTCGTGTGACACGAAAAGTATAAAATGATTTGTTGATATAATGAATGTACCTTCGTCCTTTTTCGTATATGTTAAGCAATGTTATTGCGTAGTTATTGATACTTCCGTTTATATCTTAGGAGCCAACCGGTTGTATAGGCACGACGACACTGCTCTTGACAATTAATCTCTCATATTTTGATCATTAATTTATGCTCCTTTATTTTTTTTTTCCTGTTTCCAAGGACATCGTACAGTTGGCTTTTTTTTCATTCATTCCTTTTTACAGGAGCCTTATATGCCGATACAAACACCCACATGTTATTCATGTTCTCACGAAACTTCGATTGGCAATTTATCCAGACTTCATAAATAAATTCTCGTATGGTGTAGAGAACGTCTTCCTTCATTTTTCTTCCTTTTTATTTTTACGACTTCGTCTTGGCGCCAGACGACGAAGCCGTCTTGACAAATCGAAATACTGATAGAAATTAAATGCACGTATCGCGTCAATATGTACCAACCGTATTTACATCAATATTATCAGTATATATGAAAACCTATTCGAGCCACCTTGTCGTATATATTTTCACAATGCGAGTGCGATTAAATTTGTCGTGATTGATTGTAAAAAAAAGTACTGTGGACCCTGGCGTACTGAATAAAGTATGTTGCCAAGTTTTATATCTGTTCATTTTTATCATATAATAATAAAAAGATTATACAAATATTCAAATACTTTTTATCATTATTGTTGTTAAATAATAAAATTAGATAAAAATATATTATCCAACGCGAAATATACTGCGTGAATATTCACTCACATTTTGTTACTTTCACAGTACAATAAATAAATACGAAGAACGATTATTTTCTATGTCAATCTTGAACATTCATTCAATTGATATAGCATTATTATTTTATAAGTAATAGAAAGGGTTTAACTACAAACTATAATTTACAATCTATTAAGTCTTGAAGCAATTACTTAACGTTTGATTGTGCGGGACAATTTATCTCTCAACAGTTTCACCTAGGCCGACATTCATTGATTGAAATACGTTAAATGTAAATGGCGTAACATTAGCTGAGACGATGGTGAGTGGAAGAAATGCGCATATATATTCGAATCCAATGAAGATTCCTGGACATAAATAATTCGCTTCCACTGGCCAATTAAGCTGAGAACGCGCGATCGGTGTATGATGTGTTTGTATATATATATATATATATATATATATATATATGAGAGTGAGAAAGAGTCGCAATAAGAATATCGTCGCACGTGAAGAGGTGCTGCACATACGGTTATCCATTTTGATTTACACCGAGCGAGTACGTAAGTACTTCTTCGAAGGCAACTTGATCTTGCTATGTGAAAAAGAAAGTAATGAAAATGATATTTGCGATTGGATCTGTCTCGCCATGAACATTTCCACCACACATATATATTTAAATTGCGAGAATGAATTTCATTAGCATGCAATTAGTAAAACTGTATAGATGTCATGTATTGAAGTTTGTACACGTGATGATGCAATTATCAAAGAGAATTGTGAATGCCTTTACAATGGCCAATCTGCATTCATTAATTGATTCAATGAATTTAGCATAGTAAGTAAAGTTCTACTGTAAATGTATATCGAAACATTTATTTATCTTTCAAATAATTCTAGATATGTTTGAAGCATGACATGTCTGCTAAATATTGTGGAATTGATTCCGAATTTAATGTTTCATTAACCACTAATCCTGATTTATCTCATGAATTTATTTGATATTTTTCTTCATGAATTTTAATGTGAGTTTATTTAATTTTTAATTGGATATTTAATTTTTGAGTCTTTGACTTCTAATTCTTACTCATGTCAATTCTAATATTACTATTTTATGTCTCAATGCAATATTGGATATAATATAATTGTATTTGCTTTAAACGTGACTGTCATGTTGAAAAGATATATTTTGGACCCGATAGATTGGTATTCAATTCAAAATGAAAATTTATCTTTCTCATTCGACTGCACGATATTTTTCGTCCCTTAACTGTATAGGTAGGTGATGTATTTCATTTTACTGTGAAAAAAAAATGAAATAAAAAAAAAGTATTGACATGCAATAGATATTGAAGTGAATTACCTAAAGTGAGAATAAATAGAAATGAATTTAGTTATCTGTAATTCATTTATTGGTTTATGTTGACAGCCAGATAGATAAAAGTACATAGGCTTTTATATATGCACGTGATGAACAAAAGTAAATGGTGAAATATGGTTGAAAGTGCATTAAAGTACATACATAAGGGAAATATAAGTGCATGAGCGTGTTTTACACAATCAAAGTC
Organism: Galerucella tenella; assembly: GCA_910591685.1. Classification (NCBI taxonomy): domain Eukaryota; kingdom Metazoa; phylum Arthropoda; class Insecta; order Coleoptera; family Chrysomelidae; genus Galerucella; species Galerucella tenella. The sequence goes on from CAJUYH010001094.1 coordinate 52,652, forward strand.
GGCGCAGGCGCTTATATGTACAGTTTATATGCGTCGAATGCAGACATACGGCGTACATTCGATCGTTGATTTACGCACTGGCCACACTGGCGAATATATTGGTATCCATATGGCCCGCGTATGGAATTAATTTCGAACAAGATCCGCCGGTCTTGCGAGCGTGTAACTATCAATATTGCAAAGAGA
>CAJUYH010001095.1:0-52812 GCA_910591685.1 Galerucella tenella
AAAAAAATAAGATCCTAGCCTTCTTCAATGTTGAATTCATCTGCATCGCATCTGTTATACAACTGTATATACATACACATCTACACACACATATATATATTTAACGAATCAAATTTTTTCTTTTGTATTTCTTTAATCGTTTTTTGCATTTCACATTAATAGTGAATCGTCGAAAAAATTTCCCTTCTACTTCAACCGCATTTTTATTGCACTTTATATCTGATGAATTCTCAAACAATCCACATAACCTCCAATTTATTGTTTTTTTTCTTTACCTCGTTCACCATTTGGCCTCGATCAGTCTTCATTCCATTGCAATCCACCGTCCACAAACTAAAATTACAAGATGAAATCCACAATCGTTCTTTTCCATTTCAATCTCCTCTTTATTTTTTCTTATATCAAACCCATTCTTGATATTCATTTCCATTGGGAAATGTGAGTCTTGAAATGTTTCATCATCTACCTATATTTTTATTCACACAGACATAGCGAAAGTGCAAAAGAAAGAATATCTACACAATCTTTTAGTCATTATTATTATTATTTTGTTATTTAATGTGTGTTTGTATGATATTTTTTTTCTCCCCAGTTGCGTTTGTTTCGCCATATATAACACTTTTTCGTGTGACATTGTGTTGATGGCTGTGACGGATGATGGAAACAGTGGTGCTGTTGTACAACTTGTTTTATATTGTATCGCGACAGTGGTGCCGCCACCAACAGTACACACATAAACATTGTATACAATGTAGAATGCTGGTTTTGTAATAACCCAGTGATGTTGGTCGTTACAGTTGGTCGTAAATACCAGGTGCAAGACCCCCAACCTTTGCATATATGTGTGACTGTGTATATGAGGTTCACTAGTGTTTACGTAAGAGATAACACAATGGCCAAGAGTAAGTCATTACATTTAATCGAAATTAACGATCATGAGGCATAAAAATAATTACTAATTTCCGTCTCATTTTTATCTCGCGACCAAAAAATACCTCTGATACACAACAGAAAGAATACTCTTCATCTTCTTCAATTTATATTTATTTGGCGCAGTATGTAAATAAAATTACACATATTCGGAATATTATTAACGGATCATCTCTCTATTGCATTGATAGTTGGACTCGTGCAATAATGGAGGTGTGATTGTCAAAGTGTAGAAATACTCATCCATGAGGAATTGACTGTACAATTGAGTATGATCATCTTCGAGAATGGAAATAATGAAAATATAAAAAAAGATTATTAATTATTATTGACGATGATTGTAGTTCTTTGTTGATTAACTATAAATAAGTACCTGTATCTATGTATTTCAAATTGAACAATATCATTGTCATATGTTCGATATAGGTTAATAGTAAGCCAGAGCAAAATGATATATATTGATTTGGGCTGTAGACATTTTTACACAAATTATCTGATACCTGAAATTAGGAATTATAAATGAGAAAAATTGAAAGAGTATTATTTTTAAATGCAAAAATTATCTTTATATCTATACTCACTGCCAAAATGTAAAATGATTTCAATTTGCACATAAATGAATAATATAATGTTTCATTTAAATATGAAGTTCTATTACCAATATCATATTTGAATTGTTCCGTTACGTTATGAACATTGACATGGTTATATTTCGAAAGATATTTCAACATTTTCATAAAATTATTAGAGAAACTCCTATCTAATTTTTTGTATTGCGTTATTTCGTTTCGCAGCAATTTAATTTGATATTTCATCACTACATTGCCAAAACATTTGTTAATACTATTTCTTATTTCACTTGAATATTTACGCCAATACATTTGCACTTCTTTTATAATTGAATTTGATAGAAATAAATGTCTTAATTTTCGCGAAAATGTACTAATATCGAATTTACCAGCAATGTCAACCAAATTAAAAACTTTTTGGCCAAAATCAATTATTGAATTGTATTTCATCACTTCAATATTATTCTCCACTTTTGTTCCCTCACACATTAATAACATAAATACATTCAACATGCATATTCCAAACACGAAATAAAACATTTTGAATTTTAAGATTAGATAAAAAAATTTATAAACGCGAATACTCAATTATTTCGCAAACTATTCACATATATTATTCAATGGAGTGAATAACAAATTGATATTATTGTCAAGCACAAACAGGCGACACACATGCCACATGTAGCTCTATGACAAAAATAAACTGCTACAATTATAGCGACGTTAACGAAAATAAGAAAAAAAAAAAAAAAAAAAAAAAAAAAAAAAAAGAAAAGACATCAGTGGTGGGAATTATCGTCAAAATATTGGTCAATTTTATATGATGAAATCGATGTCATAGAAAAGAAACAATTGAGATATAGTACTCTAGATACAGTATGTACGACATTACTTTATTAGATACTTAATTACAATTTTTTTTTTACCATTTTATCAATTATCCAATCAATATAAAATAGTACGTCATTAGCCGATAAACTGGAGTTCCATATCATATTTAATTGATATTAAATCAGGAAGTACATCCGAAATAAATTCATTGACGTTATTCAACATTTCAAATGCGTCCAATATTTAATATGATGACTGTATCATTTCAGAATGAATAGATTATATGAAAAATTATTGTATGTTTAGCTGTCAGTAAAGTGATGGAAAATAAAGTGAGATATGAAAATAATTTCCACAAAAAGATTTGTGTGCTGATACAACTCCTACGGGATCGACCACACTAATCTTGCATTATATAATACAGATATACACCCATGTGTCTACGTATAAAATAAGAATTTGTATTCGCTCACATAGATGTGTACATGAACGGAAATAATCTCCAGGGACTTGTGGGTCCATAGACAAACACACGCAAAGAATACTTAATGCTGAGATTGCAAATATGACGCTCGTAAAATTCACAAACTTAATAATACAACCGTTGACGATGTAAAAAAATTAAAATTATATTTATATTTGTATATCAATATAATGTTAATTGCAACATCAATTACATATTATTATCACTTGTTTCTATAATACAATTCAACTGATGGATTTTGTTAAATTGCATAATTTCACATGATCCAATAACAGATATGATAATGAACTCAACAGAATTTTTATTCTTTTTGTAGGTGTGCAACTATCATAAAGCAGATGGTCTTTGTTGGCTGAATACACATTTGGCAACGATGCTGAGAGTGAATATAACTTCTGGCAATTTTCATCGTTCGAGTTCATTTGCGTATCGAATTGTAATTCAATTGCTCATATCCATTAGTGGTAAAACTATACAATGCATATAGAACTGCCATGCACTATAATGTGTTGTGCTTCATACAGAAATGGCACGGGCAGTATTTTTATTTTTTAACTATAACATTTATGTATAGAAGTTAAATTAATATTTCTATTTATTGTATTCTAACATGAAATGAGAATGAAGTATCGATTGGAAAAAATTAATATACAGCTCTCGAGATTTTGTTGTGTTTTGTTTCTATAGAAAATTCGTTTCAATTAATTCGTTATTGAAGAAATTTAATTCAATTTTTCAATATATATGCACTGCTTATATATACATATTTTTTTTTCATGGTAAGTCGATTCGTTCACTTTAAAATTGCTTCCAACAAAATGCTACCCGCTATAAATTTGCCATTATGTTAAAAACACTTTCAACATACATTTACATGATACGAAAAATAGATAATGATTACTGGATGTTGTATAAATAAAATCTTTTTTAATATTTCGATAATCCATCCTATTTATTGACAAATATATTAAATATCTGTTGAATAATTAATAATGTATATTGCGTGCATGCTTCAGAGTTTTTAAATTGATTCTAATATTTTTTAATGCCGGTATAAAAAATGATCTGGACATTAACGTTGAATCACACGTTGTTCAGTTAACTTTATTTTTATGGTTTGTCGCGCGCGCATTAAATAAATCATTTTGATAGCGGGAAGTTACTGAAATGAAGCTTTTCATGATGTTTTTACATCATTAGATGGTAAATGGCTGTGGATACGATAAAATTATGAGAAATAATTTAAAAGTATCTACTCGAGAAAATTTAACAAAATCACTGAGAAACCATCCCTTTAATACGAAAAATAATGTTTTTCATTTTATCAATGGGGTTGGTATTTTTATTAATTCACTGAATGTTGTCACTGACTTGATATAAATAAAATAGAACAAAACATCAAGATAGACAACGACAACAAACAAAAAAAAAAAACAATAACAAAAACATAAAAATATTTTTTAATTAAAAAAAAAAATTCGACCATTTATAACTGGTGAATGTTGAAGTGAAACATCCGGTAAGGTCACAATGCATATTTCATTTTTAATTTCGGAAATGGCCCCGCCGGGGTGTTGTTCCGTTTTCCGGGTGAGGCGCACGTGATTGGTACGGGTCACATTGTCGTATATATAGCACCAAGTCCACTGGGAACAACCAACGAAAAGCCTCTAAATTTTTCTGCCCCTTTGCCGCTGTTATACCATCACCCACCGTCTCTCTGTGTCTTTCACACTAGTGCCACGTATTGCTTCGTTTGCTTTATTCGCGACATTTCAACGTCAAACGAAGTGCCATCGTCGTCGGAGGAACAGTCTCTCTTTTTATTTTACACCGATAAACAATTGTCCCATGAGAATAGAATTTGGTTTTTTTTTTTCGTTTTGTTTTTCGTTTTGTTTTTCAACAAATATATAGAGGTACAATCAGCGTGAAAAGAGTAACGGCGAGGGAGAATTTTTTACTCTTCCATCGCAGTGTAATTAAATTGTTTTTTGGTTTTTTTGTTCATTACAAAACGCCAACAGAGACAAAATAAAATATATGTATACGGGATATTCCATATTAACTCACGCCCGCCACCATTTAAATGTTTAATTAAAAATATCACTGGCGTTGCACAGCATTTTGTCAACGAATTGCTATAAAAATATCAAAAAATAATATTAAAACGTAACTATAGTATTTTTATATTTCATCACGGCTAAACTGTTCAATTCAAACGGCGATTGGCTGTGTAATGAGTCATGTAATTTGTATGAAACTACTCTATCACAATATGAGTAAAAAAAAAATATAAAAAAAAAAAACAGAACGAAAATAGTATTTTTTCTTTAACGTCACTTAATTTTGAATTTCGTTGAAAAATAATAAATTTCCTTAATGCTGTATGGTATAAGGGGGTATATTCCCTTGGTGAAGGCTGACAAAGTCATTTTGCTTTTTACAAGTTTTACCCCGGATAGAGTATTACCTGCGGAAATTGTCCGGAGACTTTTCCGCTAAGGCAACTCTTCTATACTGTGCTACTGAATATATATATATATATATATATATTTATATATCCACTATTCTTTTGCTTGTTAAATTTTTATTTTTTATTTTCTCCTTTGGCTCAGAACCCAAAGCACTGCAACACCATCCCCCATCGTCTATTTATTTATTTATTTTTTTTTTTTTTCACAGTACGTTGCGCGCAATTGGATTTTAATTTCTTGACGCGCTGAATGCTCCCGCATTTATAATGCGCGCGCGACCTACTCCATGGAAATCCCCTTAATTATTATCCAGACGCGCCAACGAGCAACTAGCTCATTATAAAATCCAATCGGCGGCAGTTTACGATACTTTACGTACAATAACAAATTTTTGTTTTCTCATCAAACCTCGACAAACTCATTTATCCTATATAAAGACAAAATAAATAACAGTAGAAGAAACAATACGAATAATGTATATAAAAAAAAAAGAGAAAAAAAAATGAAGTTTGTTGAGGATTCACTGGAAATAATAACAAAACAAAAACAACAGATCAAGAGGTAAAACAAAAATGCTTCGTTCGTTTTTTTTTTTTTCTTTCCTGCTTTACGTTACAAAGAAAATTCCTTGGAGTTGTATGGACGCGGGGCGGTGAAAAGCGGAGCTTTTGATATTTTTGGAGTAGACAGTGGGAAAGAAACGAAATGCCGTTGCAAGTCTAGAGTTATTTCTGGATAACGATCGAAGAAGCGACTTGCTACAAACATATCTATATACATTGTGTATTGGATTGTATTGTGTGTGCGTGTATATATATATATATATATATACATATAAGTATGTGAAGAGATAGCGCAACTAAAAAAGAATAATGTTGCTTGAACTGATGACCTCTGGTCTCTTTATTCCCCGCACCCGTCAACATCACTTCATTGCTAATTCTAGCACGTGTAGATAGCAATTTTCAAAGTTGAGTGAAACTCTTACCGCAGCGATTTAGTACGAATAAATGAAAAAATAAAAGCGCTGGTAAAGAGCTTTAATCTTTTACACCATTCACTGTATACCTGTATATTAAATTGTTTCAATGAAACATCAGTGACATCTGCTAACGTACACGAGTACTGAATTATCGACATTGTTAAAGCTCTTTAGATAAATAAATAATTTAAATTTCATAATGTTCTCAACATAGCAATATGTATACATATATATATATATATTTTTAATGTTTTAATTATTATCGATTTTGTGATTGAATTGTTGAATTATTTGTGACAATGGTAATGGATTATTGGCAATTATGTATATGATTAGTTGGCAAATGGCCGTTGTTATGTCGTCAAAATCATTGAAAATAACCTGGAGTAACAGTGGGGAAAAGGGGACATCTAATAATAAATTTTCGTACAAAACTCGTTCTCTCCTTTCATTCTGACACTCTGTGTGACTGTCTTTGTCGCGAGTTCACCAGCATCATACGACTCTAGTTTTGTCCACTGTATTATTGAAAAGAAAAGAAAAAAAAAAAAGGAGACAATCCCACAACTAAATAAAATTAATAGCAAATGGTATTAAATAATGAAAAAATAAAAAACTGAATTTATATAAAATGAATAAAAGTTTTTGAATAAACGTGACGGCACACAAATATCAAATCGATAAATATAATAAATGAAAGTAATATAACGTTATTATATTCACACAGTGTTATATATAAAAATAATGTGAATTATCGCGCGAGGAAGTGGAAGATCTGTGAATTAAAAGTGTATCTAAATAAAGAAATTGAATAAACGAAGACTGAAAGTGAAGGAGAAAACAAAAAATAGACGGAGAATGGTGATGATGTTGGCGATGATGGTGGGGTCGTTTGTGCTAAGAAAGACGGTAGAGTGAAGATAGAATGGTAGAACGTAGTGGATGCAGCGTTGAGGAGAGTGGCAATGGTGCATCTCTCCATGACGGACCAACGAACGCCAATTTAATTTTAAAAAATTCATACCAGCCAACAGAAATAAACAATAATTCTAATAGCAATAATCGATTCTCAATATTTAAATGGTTTAAACGTAGTGTAAATACTGCAGAACGTCCATCAAATCATCAACGGATCATCAATGATGATGAAAATGTGTCAGAAGTGTCGAGTTCTGAGAGTGTTGACACATATTACAGTACAGCAACAGTGAAAAGTTTTGCCTTTCAATCGGGAACACTTGAACCATCATTAGCCTCACCAATTAATTTGAATGTACTGCAAGAAAATCAACGTAGCGTCGGACCATTTGCATCAGGCGCATCAAAAGTCATCGGTAAAATTGGCAACGACTCAACTAATGCCACTCAAACTCTTCCGGCCAACGTTCTATCACGTAGCCGGAACATTACAACACGTTATTCATTGCAATCGTGCACTATTGGCATTGGATCATGCAACAATGTCAACGCCAATAATCAACGTCCACTATCCAATTCATTACGACAAGGGGACAATCGTCCTGGTGAACGTCGCCTTCATGTAAGGGGCAAAAGACGTGCACCAAATCCGCCGGTAACAAATCCAAGACCTAAAAGCATATGTATTACAAATGCAGTATTGGGTAGTGGACAACGTAAACGTAGACCAGCACCTAAACCGCCTGAATCAGCGATTATTGCAAAGAACAGTGTGACAAACGGTATGGATGTTGGTGGCGGTGCTGGTGATGATGATGAAAAACGTGTGAAGACAAAGAACTTCCAAGCTAATGCTCCAAGTTTTAAAGATTCGGATAAATTTGGGGAAGCAGCCGAAATCAATATCAAGCAGCAATCCATCAGTAACGACACTTTGGTATTGCGGGGTGGTGTATTATTACCAAAACGCGAAATCAAAACGCCAATTAAATTGCCAACGAGCGGCCCAAGTGGTGAATCATCATTAGACGTTGATCATCAACGAGGTGATATGATAGTTGGTTCGCCGGGCACTTCTGCAATGCCACGGCCGTGGTATAAACGCAATGTTTTCGAGAATTCATCGAAAAAAATGGACAACACACGAGGTCCAGTGTCATCTGAAATTCGTGATGATCATGGCAATAATTGTAGCACATCGACATCAACAAAGACCAATTATAATTATCATCAATTGGAGAAAAGTCCAAATGAAGGTTCATTGTCACGATTAAAGTTTTTTAATCGTGACAAAAATACGGATGACAAACGAAAAGAAATAAAACGACGATCGGGTCTTACAATATTAACGAATATTAGTGAATTGGACAAAGAAGCCGCGGCCATTGTTCAAGAGGAGCAAGCGCGTACGCGTGCGTTATTAATGAAACAAACATTGTCAGTTGGTGATGGAGTGGAAAAACACACTGGCAACAATCAACATGACGTGATTCAAGAAATGGTGACGTCAGCAATGGAAAGTTCCCCTAGACGTGGTACACGTGCACTCATATCCAAGTTCAATGCCATTGGTAATATCACAAAGGTCACGGTAAATTCGAGTTTTTTCAATAAAAATACGTGTGGAAAAAATATAAGTGATACAAAAGCAATTGATGACAATTGGAGAAATAAAATGGCCCATGACAACAATCCAAAAGTGCATCCTGATTTATCACGATATTTTCCACAATGTGGTAGTCCAAAAGCGCGACGTGATATTGAAAGTGGCAAAAGTTCAATGGACACATCGCGCTTTGCATTTTTTCGCGGTGCAAATAACAATGTCAACGGGAAAAAACAAGAAAGTATTGTGGAAACAAAAGTTACAAATGAGCAACACCATAATTTAATAAGTGATGTTACAAATAGACTCTCAGCGCTTCAAAGTGTAGTTACTAAAAATTCATTTGACAATTTCAAGCGTACAAGTCCACTTGCAACGAGATCTGTTGTAAAATGTCGTAAAGAATCGATTATTGATAATAATAATGATGACGATGTAGCAGCAGACACGAAGAAAGTTTCAAGCCGCCACGAGAATTCACCAAAAGTTTTACGTACAGGAGCTTTTGCAACTGATGGCGAAAAAAAAACACAGAAAATCGAAGCTATTCAACGTGAATTTACGAACATATTTGAAGCAATGGACAAGCAACAGTTGAGTTCAACTAACTTGAAGCCGTCCAATCAACGTTTGGATAAAGAAAAAAGAAACCAACAAGTTGGTACATCAAGTCAAGTTAGTAAAGTTCTAGATATTTTAGTTGAAACACAAAAAATTGGACGCGATAGTTGGCTGGAGAGCAATCAAAAATCCGAAATAAAACCAAAAACACCATTATTATTGAATAAAATTGAGGATCCAACAACAATGGACTTGAAAGAAATGTTGAAGGAGATGAAGCATTCATTGCCAAAACGACCGAAACCCAAACGAACAACAGACGAAAAACTATTAAAAACCAACGTCAACCAAATAAAAGATCCAAACTCATCGAATTCGTATTTATTGAATCACGTTAAAGTTATTTATCCGCCAATAATTCACATTGGACCATCGCAAAAATCACAATTAAATAAAGAAGACGAACGCAATTGTGTGAAGCAACAACACAAAGTTTCATCGGCTGTTCAAACATCAGGAAATGTGCGTAGAGTAATAGCAAATTCATCAATTACCGCTGCTTCTGTGTCTATTCCATCATCATCGTCGTCCTCGTCATCCCCATCAACATCCCAATGGAAAGACCAAGATATTATTTACAAAACAATGCGAAAGAAATTTCAATTAATGCGACCACGTGAATTTGCAGCCATTGGTGCAATAAAAACAATGAAAAGTACAAAATCAGAGGACAATACTTATGCGAATGTTATTGAACAATCATTGTACGCCAATGCATTGGTATTGCCATCAAGGAATCATCAGATTATTCCAAATAATATGGCATACAGTGATGATAAAATTAAATTAAAGTCGTCAATACCTAATGATGATGATCAGCCGCAATTTCATTTTGATGATGATGATGATGGGAAAGACGAAATGTCTGGTGGTGCTGCTACTGCATCGCCATCTCCTCTTGGTTATCTTCAAGCTGTTGGTAAGTTCATTGTCCCGTTTGAAATGATTCACACACTCTATTTTTAATATTTATGAATCAGTTACTAAACTTAACAATTTAGTTGGACGCGTTTGAGTGAATTCAAAGACACTGTTCTCCTGTTGACTCATATTATGGTTATGAACTGATGATTGAGCTACGGATAATCATTTTTCGTTGGCATAAATATGTCGACAAGAAAAAAAAAACAACTTACCATATAAATTGAACGCGTTGAAAGTAATTTAATTAAAAATTATATATAAAATACATTTTACATGAATTTTAAACGAAAATATTTGAGAAGAATGGCAAACGGATGCCTCGCAACATTTACATTGGTATTTTTTTTTTTTTGTGCGTTTTACGAAAGCCCTGAAGTTGCAGCGCATATGCGCGGGAAATATTCAATATAAATGGCGCCAATTCTATAATAATAAAAATAAATAGATTAAAAAATGGCGGTGATTACTACGTACATGCGTACGGGATCATAAATCCCCAGGAGTTTTTCAAATGAATAATTGGCGGCAATGTGGCGTGGGTTTTTTTTTTCTTCACCTAACTAGAAAAAAAAAAATTCAAACGTCTGTTGTTTCACGGAATCAATGGAATAAGTTGCATCGAACAATGTATGCTGGAGACATTCAATAAGGTCCTTTTCTTTTTGTCTTTATCGGAAAAATTATTGTCCATGGACGAGTGTTTAGTGTTTGTACCATTAGTAAAAATTAATTGTGTAATCAAATTGTATTATTTACTTACTGTTATCATTTTTGTTGGATTGTTTTATTGTGTATTGCAGGAAATAAAATGGATAATTCACGTGCTATGGCCATGGCACAGCAAAAAATGAATACAATGGCGGTGAATCGCTTGATAAAAAAATTGGAAGGTGCAATTGCATCGGGTAATCATCAACAAGCGGCAGGATTTGCCAAGGACTTGGCAAGATTAAAAATTCAGTGTTCAGTAATAAGACATCGATCGAAAGATGGTAATTTATTGAATGTTGACATGTATATAGAGGATCGTTTGGCTCATCAAGGGCCAATACCACTTCAGGTAATTGTACAAAAAAAATACTAATTATTTATTAGCCTGTGATTAATTGAGAGCTTGAACAAATAAATATATTTTTCATGATAAATAGCTGCCGCTGTTGATGACTGTGGCACAATTGAAGGATAAAATATCAAATGATTTTGATATACCGGCGAATGTTCAACGTTGGATTATTAATAATACATTGGCGGAAGACAATGATGCGACATTGAATGATCTTCATGCTGTTGAAGGCTCACCAGTATTTTTATATCTCGTCGCGCCAGGTAAAAATTGCTTAGACCATCACGATTGCCTGTTTTTATTTTTTCCCCAATTTTCGTTGTACGTATCCGTTTAAAAGCATGAAATTAAAGTTGAACGATAATAAATTTTTAGATTTGCAGATTATTGATCCGGCAAAGCAACCGATATTAACGCTGGCTCAAAATAATGCTGCTCAATTTATTGAAAAAAACGACAATGTGGACGAAACAATCATTGAAGAACCTGAGAATAATATCGATGATGATGATAATAATAAAGATGAAGTTTTACCAATTGTGTTTGATCCAGTTGCTGATAATGCAGCGGAAATTATTGACCTGGTGAATAATAAACACAAATTGCCCGAGGTATCTCATTAAAAAGTTGAAAAGCACAAAACGAAAAGAAAACAAACATAACCTCTAATACTTAATAATTATCAATAAAGCAACAAATATATTATTATTTTCTTATGGTATTTTTGGTTTTTTCATTATTTCTTTTTATAGGATTTAGAATTAATAAATCTTGTACAATCAAATGTAAAATTAAGTCAATCAAAAATCAAAGTAAAAAATATAAAAATTGAAAGTATTGAAGTAATTGACGATATTGAGGATGAGGGCGCAGTTGCATTGATAAAAAAAACTGAACCAGAAGAATATCAAGAATTGATAATGTTGGAGAGTTGTGACATTGTGCCAAATACTGATTCAATCGAGTGTCCAATTTGTTTTCTCAAGTATGATCCGTTTGAGGGGGTTTTGTTGCGCGGATGTCTTCACGCATTTTGCCGGTATCAAACACACAAATCCAATAATAATAAAAAAAAGACCTATAAATATACAAGCAATAGCGATAAACTATCCCTATTAATATACAATATTTCATTCAAACAGAGTTTGTTTGGTAAATACAATAAAACACTGTGAAGATGCGGAAGTAAAATGTCCTTATGGCGATGCAATTTATTCGTGTGAATCAGCAATCCAAGAGCGTGAAATAAAAGCTGTAAGCTGGAATTATTATTATATCTTCAATTGATATATTTAATGTAAAATATAAATAAAATATGGATTTTAGCTCGTCGATCCTGATATTTACGAATTGCATCTGGCTAAATCAATATCACAAGCTGAAAGTAGCGCGGGTGAAAATGCATTTCATTGTAAAACACCGGATTGTGGCGGCTGGTGTTTGTATGATGATAAACCCAATCATTTTCTCTGTCCAGTTTGTGACAAAACTAATTGTTTAACGTGTCGGGTAAAATATATAAATATAATCAATTATTGTAAGCTCTTAAATATCTCATGATACCATTTTTAATCGTATTGAATCCACATTGATTTATTATAGAAATTAATTTTGATATTAAATGACATATAACAATTGAATCTTCTTAAATAATAATTAATTGTTTATATATATATATATATATATATATGTATATATATTGTTTTCTTTGCATTGTAGGTTATTCATGAAGGGCAAAATTGTTTGGAATATCAGGAAGATATTCGTTTATCAAAAGAAACTGATCATGAGTCAAAGCGAACGGCAGCGATGCTTGCGAATATGCTTGACCGTGGCGAGGCCATGAATTGTCCAACATGTAACGTTTTATTGATGAAAAAAATGGGTTGTGACTGGTTGAAATGTTCAATGTGTAAAACGGAAATATGTTGGGTGACAAAGGGACCACGATGGGGCGCCGGTGTAAGTTAAATCAATTTTTTTTTGCCAATCCCATGTTACATGAAACAATAATTATTGTCATTTTTTCTTTTTTTAGGGTCCTGGCGATATTTCCGGCGGTTGTAAATGCAACGTTAATGGAATTAAGTGCCATCCCAATTGCAATTATTGCCATTAATAATAAATATATTATTTATTACCCGTCGAGTAACTGACAAAAAAAATCATAGGAGCCAAAAAAAAAAAAATTGGAAATTCACAATTTTTTAATACAATAAGTAAAATAAAAACAAAAATATACTCTGTTTATTGTGTATTTTATTATTATTACTATTTCTTTTTTGTTTCTATTCACTATATTAAAAAAATATATTATTGCTGAAATTAATTTCATCACACTGAATATTATGTAAATTAAATAAAATACATTGTAAATGTTTTGTTTCTTTATTGTAAGGTTTTTTTTTTCAAAACACTACCACACATTACCTACCCACAACCCTTCAATTAATATTTGAAATTAAATTTCTTTTATAAATGGCTGAACAGTGAATAAAAATTACCGTTAACGCCAGACAAATGCTATTGAACAAAATTCAAATATATCATCATCCAATCAACATCTAAATATGTGATTGCACGCAGGTCCCTCTACAGGAATTCACAGGTATCACAGAAAGTCTTCAATATATGTTCATCGATAAATGAAACAAATGAAAATGATAATAAAACTATTTCAAAATCAATCCGCATTGGCTAATATTTGTCATTGCGCACGCGCAACATAATTAGCAATAATCAAATCTACGCATCCGCTTTGTCCATCAATAAGATCCCCCTCCCAATAAACACAAAAAACGTAACGACGCCACCACATTTCTACATGCACATACACTAGCGAATACATAACGTACAAATCAAGCTGGTGATACATGCCAACTTTTGAAAGCGTCTTTCTTCGTATGAATTAAATTAGTGTTTGTACACCTACATTAACAATTGCAAAAAATTAATTATAACATTACTGAACAATTTTTTTAATTATAATTATTATTAATCGTGTTTATTCATTATATATTGCAGAAAGTGTAGGCGGATAGTCAATACAAACGTGCTATGGCATTGGCCGATGAGAAAATGAACACAATGGCGGTGAATGCTTTGTTGAAACAACTGGAGAGCTCAATTGGTTCGGGTAATCATCAGGAAGCCGCTGGATTTGCTGAAGAATTGGCATCATTGAAAGTTCTATGTTCAGTAAAGAGACACCGAACTAAATGCGATAATTTCCTCAATGTTCGGATGTATATAGAGGATCGTTTGGCCCATCAAGGGCCAATACCACTTCAGGTAGTTACTAACAACAACAACAACACCATCAATAATTATCTATTAATCTCCAATTAAATCAATTTCATCAATAAATAATTATGTTCTTTACGTTGATAATTAGTTGCCGCTATCGATGACTATTGCACAATTAAAGAATAAAATATCGGATGTTTTTAATATACCGGCTAACATTCAACGTTGGACTATTAATAATGTAATTACTGATAATGATGATGAAACACTCGATGATCTTAATGCTATTCAGGGCTCAGTAGTATTTTTATATCTCGTGGCGCCAAGTAAAAATCATTAGAATTATTTGTTTCAATTTTTTCTACGATGGGATGAGATATTAAGTAAATGATATTAGATTTGCAGATTGGGAATTTAGTAAAACGACCAAGAACAGAATTGGCTCTACGTAATGTTACTCAGTTCCGTAATAATAATAATGATGATGATGATGATGATGATGATGATCCTGATGCATTAATGGACAATAATGATCGTGATAAAGGGATTAATATTGAAGAGGCGAAAGACAACGATAATACGGAAGAGAATAAAGTCTTACCAACTGCTGCTATTGAGTCACTTGGTGAAGACCCAATAAATCGATTGCCAACATTAAAAACGGTGGATGATGACGAAGAATCAGTTGAGGTATTTTATTACAGATATCCAAAGCTAAATATTTTACAGTATTCATACCAATTACTAATAATGCAATAATAATTTTTTTTTTTCAAGGTTTTTCAAGTGGCGGAATTGCCAAAGACACAAGACAAAGTAATTGTAGATCTAAATGCCGAGGAAAATATGAAACTAAATAATATTGAAGAGAATGATATTGAAAAAAATGACAAAGTTGAATCAGTAGAAAATGAGAATCAACAAGAAGAATATGAAAAATTGGTTATGTTAGAGAGTTGTGATGTTGTACCAAATAATGATTATCTCGAGTGTCCAATTTGTTTCGTCTTCTATGAGCCGTATGAGAGTATACGATTGCGCAACTGCCTACACGCATTTTGCAGGTACAAGATCATTAAAAGAAAAAAAAAAGAAACAAAAACAATAATACAATGAAACACGTAACAAATATTGCCAATAGTTTTTTTTTTTAATCAAATTGCAAAATAGGGATTGTTTGGTAAACACAATAAAGCATTGTGACGATCCCGAGGTAAAATGCCCCTATGTCGATGATGATTATGCATGTGAATCAATAATACAAGAGCGTGAAATCAAAGCCGTAAGTTAGTATTTATTATGATTATTATTATTATTGTTATAATTATTTTATGTAAAAATTCTATATTAAAATTTTAATTCAAGAATAACTGACAAATATGGATTTTAGCTCGCTGATCCTGATATTTATGAGAGGCATTTAGCCAAATCAATATCGCATGCTGAATGCCGTGCAGGTAAAACTGCATTTCATTGTAAAACACCAAATTGCGTTCAATGGTGTTTCTACGATAATGATAGAAATTATTTTTTGTGTCCGGCTTGTGACAAAACTAATTGTCTAAAGTGTGAGGTAATTAATTTATTAGAGTGTTTATAATATTTTATTGTTGTATCTGATAGAAGAAAAAAAATATTATCCGAGAAATTAATTGATAATGCCACGAAACCTATTGTATTTAATGACATGAATTTTTAGGTTATACATGAAGGAAGAAATTGTTTGGAGTATGAGGAGGATATTCGTATATCAAAGGACCCAACTTACGCGTTGAATTTAACGACGGACAAGGTATCAAATTTGATTGCACAAGGCGAAGCCATGAGATGTCCAACATGCAGAATTGTGATAATGAAGGAGTCTGGATGTGACGCGTTAATGTGTAACATGTGTAAGACAGAGATATGTTGGATTACGAAAGGCGCAAGATGGGGACCGGGGGTAAGTCAATTGAAATTTTTTTCTTCTAGCCTACGATTTTTTAATTGTGAAAATTTTTCAGGGTCACGGTGATACTTCTGGCGGCTGTCGATGCAAGGTTAACGGCATTAGATGTCACCCATCTTGCAGAAACTGCCATTAATAAATAAACAATTAGCTTCACATAAATATATAAAGAAAACAAAAAAAAAATATATAGTCATAAATTTTAATAATAATTATATAAATAATATATATCACAAGTTAATTGCACTTACTGAGATATATTTTATTCACTGAAGTTGATTATAGATCTCTAAATTGTTTATTGACTAAACAAATAAAAAAATTTTACTATTTTTCATTTTTGATTTGGTTGTTGTTTTGCATTTATTGCTAATAGTAATACAGGGTTGTTGAGTAATTATCTAAGTTTCGCTTTTAGTTTCCAGTATTTTCATCAGTTTCAATTTCACCATTACGAATTTGATCCAGTCTAGAAACAAAAGTCGACTGATGATGAGTGAGTTGTCTACAGAGATTACCACCAGCAGCAGTTTGTAATGTTTGAACTAATCCGGCTCGTGCTTCAGTTATATCCATCTTGCCGTATTTCAGGAAATCGTTGACGTTGAGTAACGTACCGTCGAGAATTCCGGCTGAAATTCGAACATGAATGAAAGTGAAAGGAAACATAAAAAAAAAGAAGACATTACAATATAAATGAGAACGAGATACAAAAAAATGTGGAAAAGAACGCAAAAATTAATTACGGGGATCATCGTACTAGAAGTAACTTCAGTGTAAATTTATGATTATTTTTGCAATCAATATTCGTTTTGTGCACAAAATTATACAGAATTTTCCGTGAGCATCATCGTGGAAAATAAATTGATGAGACAATTTATTTAAAATTTTCTTTACAATAACAATAATTTACTCACCCATCAGGATGACTTGTGGCGTTTTACGTATGATTTTTCGTAATGCTTCAACATTTGGCTCTGGACTAAATATAATTCTTCCGTGCGAACAAAATAATGGCAAAGTTGCATCGTATATTGTATTGGTTAATGCAGTTTTTATTATTACTGGACCATACCATTTAATATACATATTGGCGCGGCGTAATTCAATTGCCAGATCCAATTCATCTTCGGCTTTGATTGAATTTTTATGTAAAAATGCAACCATACGTGACTTTTGGAACCAATTAAAACATTCACGCGCAATTATAAGTTCATACTCATTTGCTGGTCTTTCTTTTGTATATTGTTTCTGTATATTTCCACATAATTCCCATACCGGTTTGATTTCATGCGATTGTGCAAAAAATGGCGTGACAAATTCATTAAATACCCCACGAATAAAGTGGGGTTTTCGCGGCTTAGTAACATTTATTTTGCTACGATAACGTTTTTGCTCCAATGCCAATTGTCGTGGAATTAAGCGAAACGCTGAAATGAGAAGAAAAAAAAAAACATCGAAAAAATATATGAATAATTTGTTATTTATCATTAAAATTACTGGATTGAGGATTGTTTTTTTTTTTTAAATAATTTCAACAACTGACAATTCGAGTGGTGCAAAAAAAATTTGTCTTTTTTATTAATTCTCAATTATTAGATTATATATAAAAATGATTGATCAGGAAAAAAAAATGTTTTCATTCTATTCAAAGGACAGAAAACAAAATTATATTTACAAAAAATAAACAAAAATATAATCCTGAAAAATTATTTTTGTCCTTCAATTATTCAATTGTCCTTCGCAAAATAATTGTTCCATTCTTTTTTTTTGTTTCTATTTTCGTTTTATGTTTTCACTTTTCTATAAGGCACTTTGGAATTATTTTTTTATTCATACATACACAAATACCGTTTTTTTTGTCTCTTATTGTAATATTGTCAAGTGCATTTATATATATATATATGTATATAAACGTCAATATAACTATATATATATTTTATTTATTTATTCAATAGGATTCTAACCTCAAAATTAAGTACTTGATTATATTTTAATTACTCGCGAATTTTTTTTTACTAATTTTACCGATAAATCGGCACAAAGAAAAACATATTCATTACATAAAAATACTAAACTTGAAACGAAATTAATTATCAATTACATAATACGCAGAAAAAAAAACACACACATATATACTATGCTATAAAATTAATTGTACCACTGCAATAATTACTCGTTTCATGTCTCGAATCAATATTATCACCAAAATTCAATGATTTACGATTTTTCCCAAGCCTCAACATGGATTTAAAACCTTTTTTTCGCGATCTTTTATCCAATGCTGAATTTAATGACGCCTGTTTAACATCACCGCGACTATTTGAAAAACCCTCGCTATCCAAATCCTCTTTAAAATGATTATTAATTGGTGGTATATTAACATTAACCGGTTCATCATCCACCAACCAATGTTTACGCGGTGATAAAAATTTATTATTACCACCTGGTATTGTATAAACATAATCTGATTGGATTGTATCAGTTGTTTTTTTCTCAAAACGCCGGCGATTAATCTCAAATGAACTTTCACCCACATTTTCAACAGCTTCCGTATCCAATAACGCCAATTTATTCAAATCATCAATCCCACCACAAACAATTGCATCTGATTTATTAACACCATCATTAGCTTTACTATTTTCACGACCCTCACGCAATTTTTTATTTCTCTTATATGTATCAGTATTTTTTGCGTCCAATGCCGCGTGTCGTTTCTCCGACATACTCTGCCTACCAATAGCGTCACGTGAAAATTTATTACCCACTGATGAATTATTCAATTCCTCCAAAGACAATTGACTGTCGTATGTTAAATCACCAGAATATTGACTGTCCTTATCGTCAATTAATTTTTTAACATCGCACATTAATTTTGTATTATCATTCGAAGTTATTGTTGTTGTTGCTGCTGCTGCTACCGGCGTTTCTTCAATCAATACCAAATCATTATCATCGCTGCCACGTTGTCCAGTCAACTTCTTTCCATTACCACTAACTGAATCAATCCAAGTTTTATTTGTCGCCAAACAATAACTCTCATTGCGCAAACTATTTTTATTATACTGCTCAGTTAGACGTTCAATAACTGGATTCCACGGTGATGTTAATAAATTTGTCGCGGCATTTCCCACTGCAATATCATCCAAATCCGTTTGATTATTATTAATATTATTTTTTTCAACAATACGATTACCACAATCGGATTTAATATCGTCCGATATATAAATACTATTGGCCGTTTCAATTTTACATGATGATGAGGTTGGGGATGATGTAGCAATACCATTATTTTCAATAAAATTTTTTTCATTGTCATATGATGTGGATATACGTCGGGCTATTGTCAATGTTATCACGCCAGTTACTGAACTATTAGTATTTAACATTGCTCGTCGCAATGTTTCCATTGCGTCACTATTCGACAAACCCAACAATGATACACCATTAACATTGAGCAATTGATCATTTGTACGTAAACGGCCGTCACGTGACGCAGCACCACCATGAAGAACACTCTTAATAAATATACCTAAATCCATATTGGTATTGTCATCGGCGCTACTTGTTTTCCCTTTAACACTAACACCCAATCCCGCCTTCTCTGAATCATGTACCGGTATATCTAATGTCAATATCATACGATTTTTACGCGGCGATAATACAATATCGTCCGATGTTGATTTAAATGGCAACGGCGTAATATTTTCATATCGCGAATCAATTGTGTCTGGTGTCTCATCACGTATTGGTGTATTAATTGACGTTGTTGATGACATATTGATGTTCCACCGTGCATTATCGGGTGATGTTTCTATATTATTTTCCGATATTGTTGCACTACTACTATTAATAACAGCAATATTGTTTGTATCATTTATCAATGGCGTTGTTATTTCTTCCTGGCGTGATACAGTCATACGCACTTTACCACCAGCTGGAATACTACGCAATAGTGAAACAACTTCCGCTTGACTTTTCCCCGTCATTTCAATTTTATTCACTTCCAATAAACGATCACCCGACAGTAAACGTCCGTCCTCAACAGCTGCACCCTTTGGAAGTATATTTTTAATATATATTGGACAATGGCCGCCAGCTGGATTATCACGTGTTGTAACACTAAATCCCAAGCCATTAGTTCCTTTAGTCAATTCAATTTCAATCATCCTACCAATTTTACGTGTATTTGCACTCTGCAATACGTTATTATTGCTGCTGTGTAACTTTTTAATTACACCACAATCATCGCCATCAATTTTTTCATTATTACCCATCAATTTAATATCCGACAATTTTTTACTCTTCATTATTGTTATTTTCAAGCATTTCTCCGTCATACACGTGCGAAATATCTCCTGTACTTTTGTAAATGGTATACGCAATAAATTGTGACCATTCATTTTAATTATTTTGTCGTGCAAATCAATCTGACCATCTTTAGCAATACGTCCATTGGGTTCAATACCTTCCACACGCAATCCCTGATCATTGCCAAGTAAATCATAACACGGCACCACATGTAAACCAAGTGGTCCCGCGTCATTTTTAATAATAACTTCACGTATATCAATTGTATCAGCATTGTCAACTTTAAAATTTGTCAATTCAAATGCGGCCTTTGCATCTTGTCCCAATGGCTCACGTCTACGTGACTCCCTTGGCAATGAAAGCGCTGAATAATTTGATAAACATGGCTCGCGCGTTGACAACGCATGCATTGACAAACGTTTAACACTTTCCCGCTTTATATTGCTATTAATTCGACTTTGTACATCCATTCCATACCCACCGCGATGATGATGATGAAGATGATGCGATTGTGAATGATGGTGTAAATATTGATGTTCCTTATTTGCACCATCAACTTGAAATAAATCTGGACTATTTGTACCTACTGAACTTGCGCCATCGCCACCAACATGATGCTGCGCTTCTGTGTGATTTAAATGCGCGACAATTTGTTCACGATCGTCTGCAACATCGCACAGTCTATCGTCAGGATCGAGTAATCCACCGCCAGTTAATGATGATAAACTTATTACTGTTGGCCCATTTGCATCAGTTTTTCCTGTTGCTTTACGATAACGTAATATTGCCTCGTGTATTAAATCACGTACGAGCAATGTGCCATCGCCACATGGCACCACCACACGCACATTATCAAAGCATACGGTTACTTTCATCTTGCTGCTATCATTTTTCAACATATATTGAATTTTATTAATTCAACTCACCTATATTTTACACCTGTTTTTCGTCTATAAACATTTATTGTTATTATTATTCTTTTTTTTACTCCACTACCTTTTCATTGGTTGTCTTTCTCTTCACTGTTACATTGACACAGTCACTTGTTGTTTTTGCATCGTCAATTGACCATTTGAGGTTAACCCTGCATGTGGTGTCCGAGTGGAAGCAAAAAAAGAAAAGTTAATAGCAATAAACTGATGTTATTGAGAGTTCGTAATTTTCTTTTTCTTCTTTTATCTATTCTTTGTTACGATATAGAATGTTGATTTGATATTTAGTATTCAGCACGCACATTATTACGTATATTTTCTTTTGTATGTTGAATGAATCACTTGGCAATTATGTGCAACATTATTATATTTCTGCGTGCACAGGTGTTGGTAGATGAATATAACTGCGCATATATATATATACATATATATACATGCGTATGTGTGTGTGTGTGTGTGTGTGTGCGTGTATGTAAGTGATCTATATATAAATGATTAAATATCGCACACTTTTACACCATCCAAAATGGTCAAATGAATCTTTGGCGTCGATGAATGTTGATTCAAATCATTTGTTCATTGTTCATTTTTTTTTCTCAACTCTGATGTTAAGTCCACTGATGATATGTAGAATTTTTCATATTACCTGGTCGTTTATTGAATCACTTCTTCTTTCTATTCACGTTTGATAAATATGTGGATATATATGCGAATATATATCCTGTGTATAATTGAATGGCACACAATTGCGAACGCCCCAAAAACGTTTATCGAAGTAATCAAATATGTGAGATAGACGCACACGCCATATTGCTTATATGTACGTATTTCACATTCCGATCGTTCCGTTTTTATAATTGTACATGTGAGTTTTTGTACCCTTAAGTGAGAGAAATGTAAATAGAAATTAATAATGGCGCATACGCATGAGCGGCCAATCGCGAAATCCAAAGAGTTTATTCATTTAAAGTTACTATGTTGAATTCATATTTTTTTTTTTATACAGAAGAAATTTTTAAATAAATTCTAATGAATTTGAATGAAATCCCATCTTCAATGAGCGAATAATCTATTGGAGAATTGAATAATTCTATATATATGAAAAGTGAGGTTAAGATTTCGCTTATTACCTTTGTCTGACAGAAAAGCCATGGTGCAATTTGATGATTGTGTCAATATTGATTAATAAAATATTATTATTCCATTGACGGTTATTTGATGAACGTTATTTCTTTGTAATATCAGTAATTATATATTTTTGATCACTGCACCCAGCCACAGCGCGGAATAGTTCGATTCGTATGTTTCACTCAGTTTAAAAATATGATTTATTGTTTTCATTGGTTGGTTCTTTCCCCACTGTAAATCCACACTCTGTCGTTTCGCGCACGCATTCCTGGCACACGCGACATTTTGATGAGAATATTTAAATTTTAACTTGCTGAAGAAAAGGCGCGAAAAAAAAATGTGGCATATTTGTGAAGACTATTTCATTCACAATAATTTATCTTCACACCCATTTCTTCATTTGATAAAATACCTTCTCCAATTATTACGTATTCTTCCGTTGAACATTGAGGTCAATTGCTAAATCATTGAATACATTTTGAAATAATAAATGATTAAAGAATTTTCGGCAATAATCATATATATATTGAATAATTGGATAGCTTGTAAGACAAGAAGGATCTAATCGTACGTATAACCTCACTTTTGGTTATTTAATGGCTGCAAAAGGAGGTAAAAGAGGTAAGAAAGGTGCCAATGGATACAAATTGCCAGAGCCAATACCGCAAGGTGAAATATTAACAGATTTATCAAAGAAACAATGGATAATTGGAAAGTCCATTGGCATTGGTGGATTTGGCGAAATATATTCAGCTGCGCCGTACACAGCAAAAACTCCAAAGGATTATCCAGCAGTCATTAAAATTGAACCGCACGGCAATGGGCCATTATTTGTTGAAATGCATTTTTATATGCGTAATGCCAAACCTGACGACATCAATACATGGAGAAAAAAAAAGAAATTGCAACATTTGGGAATGCCACAATTTATTGGATCGGGCAGTCACGATTGCCATGGAATTAAATATAGATTTGTTGTAATGGATCGATATGGTACAGATTTATGGAAACTTTTCATTGAAAATAATCGCCAATTTCCTGAACATACAGTCTATAAAATCGCCATACAAATAATTGATGTATTGGAATACATTCACAATAAAACTTATGTTCATGGCGATATAAAAGGTGCGAATTTACTGTTGGATTTAAAAATACCCAATCAAGTATTTCTCGTTGATTTTGGTTTAG
This sequence comes from Galerucella tenella, assembly GCA_910591685.1. Lineage (NCBI taxonomy): Eukaryota > Metazoa > Arthropoda > Insecta > Coleoptera > Chrysomelidae > Galerucella > Galerucella tenella. The sequence continues at coordinate 24,162 of CAJUYH010001095.1, forward strand.
CGTCACACTATACACAAAAATCCGATTACAAACTGGATCCGAAAAAAGCGCACAATGGTACAATTGAATATACAAGTAGAGATGCACACATGGGTGTACCAACAATGCGCGGTGATATTGAAATATTAGGATACAATATTGTTCAATGGTTGTGTGGTGAGTTGCCATGGGAAAAAAATCTAAAGGATCCAATGTCTGTGCAAAAATTGAAGGATAAAGCATTTGATAATATTGATTTGTTTCTTGGTAGTTGCTTTAATAATCGTGTGCCATCGCCAGTGAGTCAGTATATGAATTTGTTGGCGGATATGAAATTTGATAGTGTGCCAAATTACACAAAATACCGACAGATATTCGAAAAAGCATTGCAAAAAATTGGCCACACACCAGATGGAAATTTTGTGTTTACTAATGGTGGTAATGCATCAAAAGTGCAACAAGAAAGTACACCAAGGAGAAAGAAAACGGTTGTTGGTGGTGATGTTAATCGTCGAAAAAGTCCAAGAATTAAAGCACCAGCGAGTCCAAGTCCACAAGCAAATTCACTTGATGACAGCACAGTTGGTATTGTCGTTGATAAGAAACGTGAAAAATTGACAAGTATGAAGAAGATACTGGATGCAATTAGTGATGATTCGGAAACGGAATATGATATTCAGATTGTTAAAAAGAAAAAAAAGAAATTAGAGAGGATTGTTGATAAAAAAAATGTTGTTGATGTTGTGCGACGGCCGGCGGCGATGAAAAGAGGCCGCAAGAAAATTGTAAATGATGAAAATTCGGATTCTGAACCGGAGGTTAATTTTAGTTTATATTTACTTTTTCATTTTTATTGTTTGAACATTTAATTATTTGTATTTTCCGTTTATTTTTTTCTTGCAGATTGTGCCAAAGGGAACACGATCACGAAAGATACCAGTAGCAAAAAAAATATCACGTCAACAAGCAGTTGACTCTGACGAAGATATATTCAACGATTATTGAATGCCAAACGAATGGAAGAATAAATGAATTAAATTGAAAATATTTTTTTATCTTCTGTGAAATCCAAAAGGAAGAAAAAAATATCAGACGAAATAAATTTGCACATTTATTCTCAAGATCAATTTACATCTAACTGTTGACCAGTATTTACACGATGAAAGAACACAAAAATATTTCTCAATCATTCTTGCTACATTGTTGAAAAAAAAAAAAAAATTAAATAACGTTAAATAAATTCATTTCTTTAATTTTTGTATTTGTGGTGCACTAATTTTTACTTTTCCCGGTATATTCCGTGCAATAGTTTCATCTTTCACAGCTTTCAACAAGTCTTTTTCACGCTGTGTAATTGATTTATCCCTGAGAAAAACAGCAACTGCAGTTTTCGCTGCTTTTCCACGTTTTCCCGTGCCCGGCATCAACTTAACCTTAAATTTATAATTTAAAACGGTGCTATAAGGCGCAACAACTGGTACAGCAAACAATAATTCATCTTCAATCACTGGTTTCCCCGTTAATTGATCTAACATGTCAATTTCTGGCGCGGGTCCAACATCATCATCATCATTATTCTCCGTATTGCTTATTTGTCGTTGAATTGCCGCTGTATTATTCAGCGCAATTCCTTTTTTACGTTTACTCTGTTGCTTCTGTCCTTGAATCGATTTAATACGACTCTTACGTTTATCCTCTTTAGCAGCACCATCAGGTCTCAATGCTTCCATCAATAATCGTCGATCCTCCTCATCCTGATCTTTATATTTCTCTTTCATCTTTTTCAATCTCGACTTTTGACCACGTTTCATACCAACCGGTGCTTTATTCTGCGGCAATTCCTGCTCTACATTGGTTTTCGCTGTTACTTTAACCTCACCTTTTCCACATGACTTATCCTGATTTGATAATTTCCGTTGTGTTATCATCACCGGTTTATCATCACCCAAATAAATTATTTCATCCACATTTGAGTTTAAAATATCATCCAATGGCCGTTTATTGTCAATCAGAAGTTTTACATTCGATCCAGAGACATCAATTTTAATTTGTGTGTCAGGAAAACATGATTGTTTGGCATCATCATCATCATCATTATTATCATCGCTTGCGTCAGCTTGCTCGATTTCTTTTTCATCAATTGTATCTAACACTGCATCAGAATTTTTATTATCATTTGTTTGCGCATCATCATCGTCATCATCATCATCATCCGAGTCACCTTCCAATGCAATATCACCACCATCTTCCTCCCTAACCGCACTTATTTCCCCATCAACATCTTCATCCAATGTTCTAACACGTCGTTCATCCTTGTGTCGTTCAATTGAACTGTCCTCAAGACGAAATAAAAATCCCAAGCCCATTATCAATTGACACGGTGGTAAATAATTTTTTTTACCACGTATCATAAATGAACCAGTGGTTAAATATTCACCAGTTGGTGCAGTCTTTGATACTTGATCGCTATTAACCCACCAAGCGCCAGCAATAACTTTAGCTTCCCACGCTACACTGTAAGCAACTGCCATTGTGCCAGCTTCCGCCAAACTCTTTGGTGGTATTGGATTGCCCGTTGGATTTTTCAATACAACCGAACTGGCGCCAGTTAAATCAGCATGAACATAAACGTCGCCTGCACGCAAATATCTCTTGACTATCAATTCATTCTGTTGCTGATCACGGCCGCCAATAACTAAATAATTCTCGGATGTTATAAACCAGTAAAATTTTTCAAACCAATAAACTTTACGTGCTTTATTAATACTGTTTATTGATTGGACTTCTTTTAATGTTTGTTTAGTTTTTCTTTCCGCGGATTTTAATGCTTTGCCTTGGGATTCAATTGTCTTCTGCTGTTTTTTCGCTGCCGAACGCTTTTGATCATAATATTTAGTTGCATTGCCATATGCCGAATTCGCCAAATCAATATCAATAATCATTGGTTTTAATTCATACGTTTCATTATCGTCTATTTCACTGTATGGATCAGTTAAATATAGAGATATGTGATTTGTTTCGAGTTTCAATTGCTTTATCGCTGATGCAACTGGATCATTTTGTGTTTGGGCTTCGTTCAATAATATTTGAATGTCCGGCCATGACATTTGGTTTGCCAGTGCACTTTGGATTGCGAGAATTGCATTGTCAACGAGGATTTGATTGCGAGTAATTAATTCGGCTTTTTCTTTGTCGACATTTTGAATTTTTTCCAAGCCAATTAAACGATGATCGTGATCCTTTTTCACATTCTCCAATTTTTTTAATGCCTCGCGCTCCTGCTGCAACGCTTTCAAATCCAATTTTTGTCCCTCCATTGTCGAGAAATATTCATCAACCGCCAAATCAAATGAATCAAACTCTTTATACGGTTGATTTTTATATTGTTCGAGTAATTGCGGATGAAAATCAATATTGGCCATTATAAAATCGGTGTTGCTGTCGCGTGTCGGCCTAGATTCTTTTTTTTGTACAATATAACCGCGACAAGTTTGTGTTTTTGTATCGTTGAGCATTTTATCAGCGAATTCCAATGCACCAATTAATTTTTCCATGTCAGATTCAATTGCAAAACCTTTTCCAATTTTACAGCCACTTTCAAAACCGAATTTTAATAAAACATGATCGATCAATGCCGCACCAAATTCCAGAAGTGGATTTAAAATTTTTTTTAATGACTCACCGACTTTTGCGCTCTCAAGTTTTTGTTTAATTATATCGGGTGGCGGCATTGTCACTGTTTGTATTCGGTCAATTGGATATTTTTCCTTTACGGCAAAGCGAATTTTGTCGGATTCAGTGTGCGGTCTCAATATATTTAAAATAGTCATTTCATGATTGGTCAATACAATATTACCACGATCATAAACTTCTAGAATTATATGATATGCTGCTTCACCACTGCCAAATTGAAAATCAACAATACGATGACTGCCAATTTGTTTCAGACATTCTAAACGTTTGTTTTTCAAATGCTTCCGCATTTTCATTGAAAATCCAGACGGTGCTGTATTTTTTGGCCATTCAAATGCTGTTGTGTGAAATCTATTTCCCGATTCCAATAGTAATACACATTTCTCTTCGGACTTTTGCAAACGTATAAGATACGAGCGATGATCTATGTCGTAAATTTGGTTTACTCTCATACCAACTAATCTGAAATAATTAATTTTCTTCGTTATTTCATGTACTTACCACGACTAAAAATATTGTGACATAACCTGACTTTTCAATTTCTATCGTTTCATGTAATTGACATATTTTATTTCTGTATATTTCATAAAGATTAATTTAATTGATTGAGTAATTACCTTTGTAGCTCTGCAACAGAGCATACAAGATCAAATGTATCAAATCGTGTCTTCATTTTATTTATTCATTCCACATTTATGACAAAAATAAAATATTGACAGATGTTTCGTGTGATCGCGCCACAATTTTGAGGTTATAGTCGACCCACCGAAAGACAGGGATTCGGCAATCTTCGGTATATATCTACTCTTCTATTATATATTTTTTTCAAACTAATTCACAATGTTTCAACTACGAAAAAAAAATGCCGAACATATTGGGGGCCTCTCTTTAGCTGAACACTATAAAACTTCTTTATAAGTACATCGCATTATCTTTATCCGCGACACCATTGTCAACTTAGTAATATTCAATTGAAATGTATTTATTGATTAAATGAAACCAAAGGCATTATTTTTTTTTTACTTTATTGTTTTTTTACGTCATTATAACGTATATGGAAAAAAAAAATTGCAGCAGTAAATTTAACGATAGGACTTTTGGTAGCGTGCGCGCGCGCCTGGACCACCGAATTTCTTGGGTTCGCAGCGTCTTGGATCAGCAACGAGCAATGTACGATCGTATTGAATAAGAATATCCTTTACTTCCTTCTTGCTTGCTTCATCAACATCTAAACAAATAAAAGAAAGCCAATTATGATTATAGTCCCAGGTATATTTGAAACTAATAACACCGACGACAAATTCCCCAAAAAAAAAAATTATTTATGCCAACATTTTTTCCGTCGAATATATTGAGATGATTTATCTCAGCAATATCCACTGCTATAAGCGGTTGATGCATTTGTATAATTGTACACATTCCATTCATATTAAACAATTTTAAGAAAAGAATTGCTATAGCAAGCAGGAAAAAATGTTGGCTATAATTTTTGTTTCCCCGAGAAATTTGTACAAGAAAATTCGTGTGTTCTCTCTTCTTAAAAATAAATAGTGTTTGCTTGACTTACATTTCTGATAATAAGCAACAAGTGCTTTAGAAATAGCCTGTCTGATGGCATAAATTTGTGCTACGTGACCACCGCCATTTACTCGGACTCTGATATCAACACCCGAGAATTTTTCCTGCAATTAAAAATGAAATTAATTATAAATGTCGGATTATCCAATTATTCAATTAATATCTCTCAATTATTCTGTATTTGTCAGTATACGTATTATTGTATGCAATTTAAATATTTATACCTTTCCAAGGAGAAGGATTGGCTCCTGCAATTTGTATTGAAGCACACGGGGTTCAACGAGTTCCAATGGTCTGCCATTCACTCGAAGAATTCCCTTTCCCCGTTTGCAATATGCAACGGCAGTTGCACTTTTCTATAAAAAGAACAATCAAACAAACATATATAAAAGAAAAAATACTATTAAAAACCAATTGTTAAAACGTTATGGTATGCAATTATTTGGAGGTTATGTTTAAGAACGCGTGTAAATTTTAATTCTTCATTCTCACCTTGCGTCCGAAGACTTGCACTGAGTGAATAGGCTCCTTCTGTTTCTATAACACACAAATAAAATAATAATTTCATTATATTTTCACGTATACCAATTATTTTTATTATTTTATTTACGGAAAAGTATGATCTTCACCTTCTGCATTTTGGCGTGCACGTTAAAGGGAAAGGAAGTTGACGGCGGCGTGCGTAATACGTTCTCAATTTGCGGCGGATATTGACAACATTGGTCAAAAAAAGAAAAAAAAATATGGCGCATCGATGATATTAATGCGGGAAATTTTGAATTCACGTTGGTTTCAACAGAATTGACATGGTGAATGTTCCATTTCACTCTTTTCTCAAATAAACAGGTTATGTCTGATACACGAGTGTGTATTTTGTTCATTTAAATATAAACATGGAATTATTTGTTGTTAATCGGTGAATATCAATTGAATTTAATTAATTTATAGTAAAAAACATAGATAATGTATACATATTGTATTAATAATTAAAAATTGTTGGTAGATATGAAGGTGAAGAGGAAAAAAAATCGAACAATTCATACGATCATTTGTCGGAATTGTTAAAAAGAATTGAAGAAAGGAAAAAACAACGAGAACAGGATGTTGATAATAATACAGATAATAATGAAAATAAAGATGATAAAAAAGAAGGCGACAATAAATTATCACGACGTGGAAAAAAGCGGAAGAAATTATTGAAAAATGAGAATGAATCTGAGCAAACGACAAATGAAAATAATATAAAGGAATCGATTGAACATTTGGATTCAACAATTGTTAAAGATGAATCGGGTAATTGTGAAGTTACAAGCACGACTAATAAACAGTTACATGATTTTATGATCTTGGGTTCAACGGCACAGAAAAAAAGAGAAAAAGTAAAGAGAATATTGCCCAAGTGGTTGGCAAATCCTGAAGTTATATCATCAGATCTCAATAGCGGTCCAATGTTAGATGAATTCGCAGATAAATTAGACTCACAATTGATTGAAACACTTGGCAATAATGGCATTAAAAAATTGTTTCCGGCGCAGGCTAGTTTAATTAATTGGATGATAAAATGCAATAATGAGAGAAAATTGGGTTGGTGGCCACGAGACACGTGTGTTTCAGCACCAACTGGAAGCGGTAAATTATTTCAAGCATTTTATTAATAGTTCTAATATTACATAACCTCAAATCTAATTGACAATAATATTTTATTACCTTTGTTTATTTAGGAAAAACTTTGGCGTATGTTTTACCTATTATTCAACATTTAAAAAATAAATTCGTCCGTGAAATTCGTTGCTTAATTGTTCTGCCTGTTCATGAATTGGCCAATCAAGTTCACAATGTTATTGTTAATTATTCTGCCCATACTAATTTACGAGTCGGTTTGATAACTGGCGCTGCGTCATTGGAAGCTGAACAAACGAAATTGGTGAAAAAAAGTATTTATTCCAACAATTGTTTCACTATTTCTTCGTCTGATATTTGGTAAATGACGAATTTATTTTTGTGTTTACAGCGCAACGTGGTGAATTTAACAGCCGTGTTGACATCCTTGTGGCAACCCCTGGTCGATTGATCGATCATATTGAAAAAACCGATGGATTTTCAATAGAAAACCTGGAATTTTTAATTATTGACGAGGCTGATAGAGCAACTGAATGGTTAAAATATATTCCAATGCCACATCGTTCATCAAAACAATTGACAATTAATAATTACAAAGCCAACAGTTCAATTCCACCGGCGCAAAAACTTTTATTCAGCGCAACTCTATCACAGGATCCGGAAAAATTGAGTCGTTTAGGTTTATTTCAACCAATTTTATTCACATCAGTGTTGATTTCTGGCAAAGATGACGATATCGATCTTGATAAAGAAGTGGGAGAGTTTATTGGACGTTACACAAGTCCAAGTGAATTAACCGAACGCGCTATTGAATGTTCGCCCGAATACAAACCTGTTTGTTTAACAAAATTACTCACTGAAGAATTCAAACAAGAAAAATCATTGATATTTACTAATTCTGGTGAATCTGCGCATAGACTCGCAATTCTTCTACAATTAATTCTAACACCACATCAAATCACTGTTGATGAATTATCAGCGCAAATGATGCCAAAACAGCGCGCTGAAGTATTGAAAAAATTCACAATAGGAGATGTTCAAGTGTAAGTTACAATTTTTAGGTTATGCAATAAAATCATATATAATTAAATGGACTTATTAGGTTATATAAACATTCTATAACTATTTGAATTGATTTATTAGATTGTGTAGCCATTTTCATTCCTTATGAAGCATTCTTATTTGGTCCTTTCATGTTGTTAATCGCATTTTAATTATGTTTATTTGCAGACTGGTAAGCTCTGATGCATTAGCAAGAGGTTTAGATATCGCTGGAGTAAAATTAGTTGTGTCATATGATTTGCCTAAGCACATAAAGGGTTACATACATCGCGCCGGTAGAACTGGACGAGCAGGATTAAAAGGCACAGCCATATCTATATTAACATTAAACCAAGTCGGTGCATTTAATCGTATGTTGTCATCGGCTCACAAGGAATTACCTACTATTGAACGCTTTGAGTCAATTGAAACGTTTGCAGAAACGATTAATTATCGGAGTCGTTTGGAAAAGTTAAAGGAATCACTTGATAATGAACAGATTAGAGAAGTCCAACAACATAAAGCCGCAAAACGTCGCCGGATAAATCCACATAATAATAAAAAAGTATGATTCAATACTATTACGATTGACTGTAATTTTTTCTCTGTGAAAATAAATATATATAAAATGGCAATTAACATCGATAATAACATTTTATTGTCTTGATTATTATTAATTAATTAATTATTTACGTTGTACAATTTGATTAATTTACATTCTTGATTTATATAATTGATTCGTTTATTTTTTTTTCTTCGATTTTTCTTTTTCTTCTTTGCGCTACTGTATTGGTAAATTTGCAAAAGGCATTATTATTTTATTTACAAATTGTAAATTATGACTGGTGATGCAATTAAATTAAAATCTTTATTAACGTTTACTTTAGTATTCAATATTTTTTAATTATCCATCGCGAATAAATGAAATGATATGAACATAGTTGTTAGTCAATGTTTGAAAGCCCGCCATCATAAATTACGCTAAAATAAATATTCATGTTAAAAGTCAATATTGAACGTGTTCATTTAATACTAAATCAATTATTGGTGGCGCCATGATGATATGTATACTATATTACCATCGCAAATATTAAATAATTAAACAATCTCTGTGAACATACGAATTTGTGCTCTGGATTTTCGTTGCATTTTTAAATATATATATATATATAATTTATTCTCCGGTAGCAGCCATATTCGTTTGAAATGGTCCAATCAGCTTTAAGCGCGGTATTCAGTGCATTGAAACAAAAAAATTTTCTCTCACATTCTTTTACATATAAAAATCTAATTTTTTTTTTCCCGCGTTCATACAACGCATTACAATAATTAATATTCATAATCATTCTCACTATTCACTGTGTGCGCGAGTGTATATGTGACTGTGTATGTTCAATATTTACATAATTATGTGTATGCGACAGTATTGCTGTTTAGTGTATGTACAATAATAATACATTATATGTGGTCCTATGCAATTCATGTGTCGTTGCCGTCTTAAGGTTATGTAGGTTTTCACAATATTTCATGTTTATTTATCTGTTAATTTCATATTAACTCATGATATTTAACAGCAACCCGGTTCATTATTAATACTATCAATTCAATAATAATTAATTATGTTAATATTAAAATTCTTTTTCCCCCATATAATAATCTGATATAATTAATATCAATTCAAATATATGTTATACGAGAGGCCATACACATCTTGGAATCTTTTTATATATATATTTATATTTAATATATATAATAGAGATATTTATTGTCACAAGTTTTTGCATTATAATTGCATATTTATTATCGCAAATAATAAATAAACATTGGCTGTAAATATAAAATTTAAACAATTTAAAAAATGAGGTTATGTTTCGCTATTGATCTATAAATCGATTGGAAGTATTTCGTTTTCTTTTTTCATTTTTCTTTTTTTTCAATTCAATAATATCTATTACTAAACTGTATATATATATATATATATATATATATTTGTTTAAAAATTTAGAGTTTAAATTATTAGTTCTACTGCTGTAATTGCTGCTATAAATATATACAGCCATTTTTTCTTCTTATTTCTCCTTCTTTTTCCCTTTTGATATTTTAGATAATGCATATTAAATTATTCCGTTTCATTCTATTTCAGATTATTGAAATTCACAATCCAATATCATTGTCCCTATTGTTCAACAGTGTATTCAATATACCACTGATATATATACTATATTATATCATACGCCGTTATATAAATTAACAATCAGCAATGGGAACAAAAAGAATTTTTATTCACCATAAAATGTTCTCTTTCATTATTGGTCGAATAATTTAGCTATATTCTATACCTAAACAAAAATAACAGCCACATATATATCATTCATTAATTCATTATAATCTGTAATTAATTTAATTCCCCTTGCGTAAATAAATTATATATATATATAAGAAATAAATTGATAGCGAAACGTGTATAGAGTTATTTATTATTTATTTTCGTATTTTTTTCCTCTTTTTTTTTTCGTTCATTGGTGGCCAATTGACGATCAAATAAATCTACAAATTTCCTAAGCCCGCAGCACGTATGTAACACCCGCATATTACATATCATTCGTAATTACACGCCCATTTAATTCACCCCCTGTATTTATTTTATTTTATTTCATTTATTTATTTATTTTCTTTCTTTTTTTTTTTTTTTATACCCAAGAGGGAAAAGTTATTTTATCGATTCGCTGTATGTGAGCCTGCACTCATCGATTTCTTTACATTTATTTATATATTTACACAACAATTGAATAAAATGATAATATAATGAAAAGAATTAAAAAAATAAATTATGATTTTTAAATTTGTAAATTGATTTTGATTAGTGAAAAAAAATTGTGGCAAATAGAAGTAGAAATATTATTTCGATACTGATACAAACCCTTTGACTTTTATTGACGAGAATTACCCATGGTGGCGGTACTGATGGCAATAATATTGGACGCTCTGTTCGGTGTCCTGATTGTGTACTGCCGCCATTGCCAACATTGCCGCCCATCATTTGCGTTGTACCAAAATCATCGTTGCTATTTAAATAATTGTCCGAGTCATCGTGACTGTCGTACGGCCGACGATTTGTCTTTTTCTTTCCATGAATTTTCTTTTTTGTATTTACATTGGTATTTCGTAATGCCGGGCTGGGAGTTGTCTCCATTACCAGCTCTAACTCTGCAATAGTCAATAATAATTAATAATAATTTCTACTAATCATACTGCTTTGAATTAAAAAAAAAAAAAAAAGAAGTAGATTGATAAGAGAAAAAAAAATCGTAATTGCAACTTTGGATCATTTCAATATTCCAGGGACTCCCAAGGCTATGGTGTACACCATAACTATGAACATATATATACAAAATTGTAGAACAGACTATGGCGCATAAAATAACTATCTATAATCCAAACTTTTGATCGCTCCACAAAGAGTAAGAAGCAATGATATGACAATGAAAATATATGACAATGTCAAATGGAATGTTCAATGAATTCATAAAAGATTTCTATACAAAATGAAAATTCGAAATTGGGTTTGTATTATTTAATCGTCTGGATTGAGCAGCGTTGTTGTAAATAATTCTGAATTGGTGTCCTCACACGTCATTCTACACCTGTTGCTTTACACACCTGAACACCCACAGAGCATATAGGAGTAAAATTACTCCCACAATTTTCCCATTCTCACTCACTCATTCTCGCTCATCCTCCCTCTACTTCTCTATTGTTCTAATAGCCTGAGGGAACAAATTAATTCATCGTTACCTTGCAATCGCACCACCGCCTCTGCTCTCCCAAGAGCATTAACCGCTGCGCATGTGTAGCCGCCAAAATCTTTTTTCTCCAAATTATGAACGGTTAAATTCATTTGCCACGTGTAATCATTTAGCGCAAATTCACTCATTGTAAATTTTAAACTCGGCAATAATTTTTCATCTATATTCAATAAAAACAAAAAAAAGTCGTGCAAATTAATAAATAAAAAATACCAACTACCAATAATTACATTAACAATAATAATTATTATTATATTTTATATTAAAAAGAAAAAAAAAAAGAGGATTTAGTGCATTGGTGTGTTAACCTTCGTTTCTGTACCAGGTGTTCATTGCTCGTGGCGATGCCTCCACAGTGCATTGGAGTGTTACATTTCTATTTACTGGTGCGCCAACCAATTGATTTGTCACTTTGATCACTGGTGCAACTGTGAAATAAAGTAATACACCAGATATTAATAAATGGACAAAGTAAAAAATAAAAAGGAAAACAAAAAAAAATTTACATTTGAAACTTACAATGTACTTGAACTGAATATCGTTTACTAATAGTTGGTGGTACACCATTGGTAGCGATGCACAAATAATTCCCCATTTCCTGTCGCAATATCCCAGTCAAATTGAGTGTTTCACCCGCGTACGTTGCCAATGCTAATTATTGTTGATTGATTGATTAATTTATTCAATAGACAATATCGAATGGGAGCAAAATTTAATGGAATAATATTTAGCCGGTACTCACAAATTTTTTCACGACCTTCCTCTCTCAATGTAATATTTCTACCATCTTCACGTCGCCATGTAACTGTTGGCTCTGGTATACCAGTCGCTACACAACGTAAATTTTTATTGCCGCGTTCTCGTGTCACATAACCGTCAGTTGACTCGTCGTCCATAATGTCCGGTGGTATTTGTACAACCATATGACCCATCTATATGCAGAAAAAAAAAATATATATACATTTACACAAATATAAAGTGATTTTTTGTATGTATTTATTGTTGAACAATTGAATTTTATGTATTCCATGATTTAATGATGGAATATTCAAGCGCTCGGGTGTTTCATTTGATGCTTTTGATAGAAAAAAAAAAAATAAATAATAAAAAATGAGTGAAAAATTAATTTGTAGGATTCTTACTTGACTTCGCATTGGATCAGTATTAACTTGACACATATATGTTCCCGAATCATTTTTTTGCACATTAGAAATATGGAGTTTCCATGTGTCATGGCCATTGTGTGTCACTGATAATCGTGGATTGTGTGTCACCATATGTGTATGAATGGCAAGTATTGCTCTTGAATCAGATTTAATCCATGCGACTTTGTATGAATGCAAATGATTAACGACACAGGTGAAAAATATATCACGGCCTTGTGTTACTGTGTGATTTTCAAGTGGCGCCAAAAATACTGGCAACACTTCCGGAACAATTTGACCTGAAATAGAGAATTGAATAATAAAACAAATTACAATATGAAAACGGGGTGGGGGGGTGATGAATTCTTTTGCGACAATTGGCCATATATATTTTGTGAAAATTATTATCTCACATTATTGTTCCATTTTGTACAATTGGAGTAATTTAATATTGACAATTGTCAGATAAAAATTGTCAGAAGTTTTCAATCAATCCCTCGACAGAAAAAAAATAAAAAGAATTATTATATAATTTCAGGAGAATTTTTATCACATTCCATTCTCCCAAACAACATCCAAAAAAATATTCCTGCTGAACAACCCACTTGTTTCAGACACTTTACGCAACTTAGAAGAAAAAAAAAATCAACATTTCCGTGAGTTAAATATTAAAACGAAAACTTCCTGGACAATATTCAGTTGGATTTATTGAATTATGCACTCAACTGGCTGAATTGCGTGAGGCCAAGTGGGTGAGTGAGTGAGAGAATATAAGAGAAGCGATAAATGGAAAAATTCTTGACTCGCAATAGTAATCCAACCTGGGGAAATGTCGTTTTCATGGGGCTTTTATAGCTCAGACTGAGGCACGCGAGGAATTCTAATTTGGCAGGGCTTCATCCACCTTTCGTACAGTAGAGCTCTTATCGTTTTCTTACCATGTCGTATTTTTTTTTTCCTCTCGAATCCACCTCTCTCTCTTTTGCACTACCACACTCGCTCGCTCTTCGCCACCCCTCAAAATATTACAAGAAATATTTATCACGTTGGAAATACATCAGGACTTATTTTCTTTTTTTTTTTTTTTTCGTCAGCCTTAGTGGAAGGTCAAGATGTGGCGATTTTTTTTTTTTTTTTCATTTTATTATTTCTCGTTTTTTCGCACCTTCTACGACACATCACTCACGTGCTCTTTTCCAATATTCTCTCTTATATACGCCAACGTGGCAATTTCTATACCACATAATAGTATACACACACACACACACACACACACACACACACACTCGTCGTCTGGTCATTTCGATTTTCATACATTGACGAAAAATTTTAATTTAAATTTCACATATATATCGCTCCAATTTTCTTTCCATATTCTATTCTAATCCCTATATTGTTTAATCTTTTTTACTATTATTTCTTTTGGTATTTAAGATTTTTTTTTATTCATTACTTTTGCTTTTATATATATATATATATACATATATATATCGAATATAGCGGAAATTGCAGCACGTGGGCGCGTGTTCACTTTAAAATTCCTGAAATTCCATGGAGATTGGAACGTTTGGTCGGGCAACAGTTACCAAGAATGTTTTCCGCGGATTCAACTCTCGTAAAATTCCCAATTCTCATCTTCGCCCAAGCAAAACTGTCCAGATTCCACTTTGCTTCATGCGCATTTTCATTTATCCCTTTTCATTTCCCTGATACATATATATATACACACGTGTTTATACTTATATCAAATCAATATACCAAAAATAGAAATATATTACCAACAATGCTATTGATAGATTTTTATATTTTCGTACACTTTCAACATCTCAAATGACCTCATACCCCACAAATCGCTTCCAATCCATCCAAACATATATATACATATATATATATATATATATATAGGAAGGGTTGGCCCGAATAACGATCAGAGTCCATTTGTGGCGAATAATAAAATAATAGCGGCATTTTCTAGCTTGGTACCAAATATAATTCAACTATTATTTACTATGACAAAGAAATTTCATAGTCGTCATGGAAACAACGTTCAAAGATATGACGTGTCATATAAAGACATTATGGCATCAAAATTAAAATGTGAATACTGACAAAGTAAAAAGATTGGACTGTTATTGTTATTCGGGCCGAGCCTTATACATATATATATATATATATAAAATTATAGCCCAGATTCTGGCGCACAAAATCACTACAAACTCCAATACTTTTCCTCCATTTTCCACAAACCAATACACAATAAAGAAAGGAGAAAAAAAAATACCAAACAAACCATCACATTTTTATTTTCATTCAATTCAAGTGATATAATTTTTTATCTAACACATACCCACACATGCAGAACTTTTTGAAAAGTTGGATATCCTTTACTGAGTCATTTATTCTCTATATTTTTGCATTGTCTCTATAATTTTGCATATAAAATCCATGAAGACGGTGTACGGTTTATCCAACCACACACTACATTTAAAGATAATGCGCAATATTTCTATAGCTACTGCAGATTTCTTAGGCAGTATGTGGTGGCGGTATTGCAGTGGATTGGCCATATGCAATGCCTCAGAGCTTTCTCTCTTTACATTGCATACATACAATATATATATATATATATATATATATATATATATTTATACACAACTAGTGAAGGTGGTGGGTGGTACGTATGTATATAGCAAAGGGGTTGCAATATATTGTCGGACCCAAGGGGTTTGTACAATCCACTTAAATCCACCATGATTTAGTTTGGCGCCTCCAACAACGCCCTCCACCTCTCTCTTCATCTATCCCTTCACCTTCACCATACACATATCAATGTGTCTATGTGTAATACTCCACTGCTCTCTTGGTAGATACGTAACTGGGACGAATTACTGTTATACAAGCTCTTTTAGAGTGATAGTACCTGTTAAAAAGCAATCCACATGTATATATATCAACCAACATCTTGCCTTGTTCAATTAGTGCTTTTCATACTGTCGCATTAATTTGTTTATATTCTTTATTCTCCATTTTATACGTACACACACACACACACACACACACACACACATATATTATAGATGGAAAGAATAGATAAGCCAATAAATAAATAAATATAATAGAAATGAGAATTGAAATAATGTATTGAAGAGTTTGATTTATTTATTTAATTCCTTTTCGGTCTATCATTTACTTGGATTGGAATAAAACAAATGTGAAAACATGGATTTTCAATTTGCCATACCCACACACACACACACACACATACATCCGCGTATACATATGTACATATATGCATATAGATATTTGTATTCGCTTCAAGTTAATGTTATCTCCAAACTCTCTATCCTTTTTTGTTTCTTGTTCAATAAATCGATATTGATTGAATTAAGTAACTTCTTATTTTTTTTCATTATTTTATCTTACTCGAGCAAAGTTGCAAGATTGCAGTGAGTAGTGCTGCTGCCAATTTTTTTGCTGCCATTAGGAATCAGTGATGTTCAATAATATCCTCGGTGTGTGATAAAAAAATTTTCGTATTTTATTATTTGTTTTATCGTATTATTTCGTTTTTATTTTCATTTCTCCTGTTTGATTATTAAATTTTTCAAGCAGCATCTGAAACAGTAAGAGAGATAAAATAGATATTAAATATAATGTGATAAACTGTGACATTTATTTATTGAAATAATTATGATTGGACGATTGATGGTAATGATTCAACAATAATGAAGAATTTGGCTTTGTTAACTGATACAATGAAACAAAATAGTAAAGTAAAAAAATTAATAAACAATTTCCATTATTAAATATGACAATAGTGAACGAGAAAAAGAATATTAACTGTCAACATGTCAATTTAAACGAATCAAAAAGAAAGAAAAAAAAACAAATAACAGATAATAATTGAAAAAGTATAAAATATACATGACAGTGTGTGACGCTGAAATGTTTTTTCATACAAATCAGACACATGAAAAAATATCCTGAAGTCTTTGAAAAATATATGTAACTGATGGCGGTATATATTGTGGGAGTTATGGCACCAAAATCCAGTTATATATTTCATACATCCCGCGTACACACACACGAGCACACGATTTTGCGCTTGGCTGTCAATGAATTCGAGATGGAAAATGGAATTTTTAAAACGTGACCATATATATATATATATATATATGAATACATGGACACTGGGGACAAGTATGGCCGGGTGTAAGGCAGTTGGAAAAAAAAATAATACAAAAAAAAATATAAGGAATGAAAAAAAAAAAAAAATGATAAAAAAAAGAGTTGGTGGTTGATACGTGCTTCCGTCAACCTTCGGTGATTTTACCTCAACGTTATACACCACAGCCACACAATCTATATTTTTATTTCTACTCTCTATACTTTTGAATTCTTCTCTCTCTCTCTCTCTCTCTCTGTACGTCCTTCACGCTATATATATTAACTCACTCACACGTTCATGTACTCGGTTGGAAACACCACCATAAGTCATGACTTTTCGTTCACATGAATGTATGCATGAGATAGCAACTTTATGCTTTATGCATCGAACGTGAAACTGATAAGGACGACACTACACACACACACACATATATATATATATTTATGTATATATGGATACAGTTGGGAAAGAAGAAATGTAGTGTGACCTCTTTCTTCCTCTTATTTCCTTTGTCTACATATACATCTCTATTATGTATATGTTTTACAATAGCATCCAACTATTACACTGCATCATTATTACTTTCATATTCCAATAAAATTTGTCTTCACTTTTTGTATATATTTTTTTGGTTTTTTTTTTTTTTGTATTTAATTTTCGATTCACCTTTTGCATGAATAAATTTACAATTATATGTATATGTATTTATGGTTTTTGTTGTGTGTTTTATATTAAATTGTTCAATTGATTCATTGAACCATTTAACCACAATTATATTTTCGTTTTGTCATTCGATATATTTTGTATTATTTTTTTTTTATTACTTTTTTTATTGTTCCCGGTTATCTTTTATCTATTAAATTTTGATTGATGAAAAAGTGGAAAATAAAAAAATTAAAATCGTAACTATTGGCGCATGAATCATTTAATTGGTGTCTGCATGGACGTTTCATTATCTAATAAATGATATATATATATATATATATATATATATATTTATTTATTGATTGAACATGGACAGAGAGAATGTGATCAGTCATCCGTTGAATAATTTGTTGTTTATTGAATATTCTATTGCACTTTGTGGAGTGTCATTGTATGTTGAATGTACATTTTCTGTAAAATTTTACTTTACCCCCCCTCAACTTTTCTCACTTTTATTTATTTAATTATTTCCATTTTCTTTTGATATATTATTCTGGATATTGATATTGTTGCCGTTTGTATTATTAAATCGCAAGTTCGCAAATTTGTTTCATTCAGGCTTTTATAAAAATCTCATAGGAAACGTGAAGCCTTTACTTTTATAACCAAATTTCCACAACATTTACCACCGTTAATGGATGCAAGCGTAAGCCGAGAGTACGCGAGTGCGCCACTATATAGACCAGGAGATTATTTTCAAAACGGTGGTGACGTGCAATCTGATGTAAATAGTATTTTAAAAAGTGTTTTACCTGCGGTATGTATTGTGGTTTTGATAAATATATACATGTAAATAGAATTGAGAGATAAAAAAAACCTGCGCATTGGACTTTTAAATTATTTGCGAGAATAAATTTGGAGCAGTGGTAAAAAAAAAGCAATAGTTTGATTTTAATTCATAACAATTTAAATATTGAACAGAACAATAGTTGATTATTTGAATGCAGTGATAATGTTTTGTAACTCTGCAGTATCTTTACAATTAAAAGTTAAATTGTGTAAAATTCCACTTTTTCATCTGTTTATTAATTAATTTATTCAATTTTTTTTTATCTCTTCTCCTTTTTTTTTCGCAATCAAAAGGGATTTTCCATTTTACCTCATATATTATTTATTTTATAGTTTGTCATTTTCCTGTTATTTCTTCTATCATCTTTTGTACCATCAACGAGACAAATATCAACTAATATCACATTCATTCAGATGAAACTCACAAGAATATTTGAAAATACCGCACAATATTTCCATTTAGTATGACTTTGTTTTACTTCATATACATATACACACACGTATATATATATACTTCGTAACCTTCTGCCACTTTTTAATTGCGGTATATTCACGTACGTCTCTTTATCCTTGCATTCAACAGGGGCTCAGTGCATTCATCGTTATTGCGCATTTTGAAATAAAGCCGATAAAAATAAAAGAGAACGTAAGAAAAAATGAATGCAAAAATATGTTTCAACTTAAAAACAAATGGTGGATAAAATTGTAAAATAAAATAGAGCTACTTGTTGGAAATTGCATGGGGGGAAATGCAAGATTGGAAATTGAAAAAGTAAAGGAATAAAATAAAAATATGTATAAGCAATACAGTGAAATATATATATATATATATATATTGCAAAATGGAAAATGCCATCGACTATTCTAGTCATGCTATCTTCACAATATATATATATATATGTATAAGAACATTTCGTCGTAGAAAGTACACCAATAATTATGCGGAGAATATCACGACGACGTTGGTGATGCTGACGGCATAACAAGTGGCAAGTTATAGTAGATACATATATACATATATAAAGTTGATGCTGTATGACAATCTGAAAACTCGTAAAATTTATGGCGAGCACGATGAAACTTGACACATCTTCTGATTTTTAATATCACTAAACACATTTCATCATATTTGAATCGAATATAATTTAAGTATTGGCTATTCAACACAGTGAAATTCTGACTATTTCAAAGTTGTGCATCAAAATTGAATTGAATATGACTGAATGTTGAAAAGCTGATATAAAAAGTAGATTTATATCAGATTCTTTAATCTTGATGGGAAAGTTAAAAATTAATTTATTAATAATCAACATGACATTTACAAACAATATTATTGTCATTTATTTATAATATCACAATTATAGTGAACATTAATAGATATAAAACACACTCTATGTATTGCAATGTGGTGTGACATCTGCGAGATAATTTATCTTTGCACAGTGCACAAAAATAAATGATTTTGTTTGGATAATTACTTTGATTAAGATATCAGGGATTAGGTACGAATAACTTGGGTCAGGATCAGTCTCAAAGTAACTGGCGGTATATAAAGTGAGTGAGTGGAGTTGATGTCTATACCTTCTTTATATCTTTCTATATATGTTGAATGCTTTAACGTATACTCAACATTGTTAGAGAGACGCATGGCAGGGTCGGCATTACAGGCGGACAAGACTGTGTTGTTCAGGATTACGCGAAATACAATATAGGGACAGTAGCAGTAGCACTAGCAACAGTAGTAGTAGTAGTAGTAGTAGTCTTTGTCTCCCCTAGTCCGACACTCACTGATGCTGAGTTATGTTCAGCTCTATATCCTCCACACATATAGGAACATTGCGACCTATTGGCCTCTCAGTAACTAACATAAATATCCACCTAACCAAACTTCAATATTATTGCCAGACGATTTTTTATCCATTTTACATGACGAGAAAAAAATAAAAACGAGAATACGCCGTAAATAATCCCAGTAAAATAAAATAAAATACGATTGATTTAATTGTTAATTTGAAATTGATGTTTATTTATTTGTTGAATATTGAAATAAAATTGTACCAAAGTGTAATATATATTATTTTATTTTATAAATAATATAGTAATGTTGGAAATAGATATTGTGATATATATTTATATGTGTGTGTCATGAATTTGTGAAAGTCGTGCGAGGGTCAACGGTCATGGGATCAGAGTTCGAGGAACATGAAAAGCCTTTACGCGTCAAACGACACCATATATATATATATATATATATATATATACAGTTGATGTTGTACGTTTATCATGCTATTATCAGTATTAGCTAATGGCCATTGGCTATTGACTATTTCGCAATGACGTTGTGCACGTTTATGTATTTCCGAATCAATATATATCTAGTGATAGGAATATATATTTACCATTGGCCATAATGATTATTTTCTCAGATGTATAGTAGAACTGGGAGTGACAGTAGATGAGAAAATGTGACGATGACTGATATATATCGAATGGGATTAAGGCCGAGCACTGATAAAATTTCCATTTTTTATACTACTTATTTTTTCATTTTTCATCAAACCAAGTTTTGAATTGCCAATGAGTAATTGGCAATTGCGCGTTCGACGAGATTTATTGGATCAATGATTGTGCATGACTATATGTGTATATGTATATAAAAAAATTCATAAAAATTTGTAAGTTTATAGTACTTACTGTTGTACTGTTGAAGCGGATTGGAATTATTATAAATGAAATTTTATTGGGGCTTATTTTATTTTAATCTTGTGCTTCTGATTCAATATTGTTATGGAAGAATGATGTTGGAAATACCAGTGTAAAGTTGGAAATATGAAGCTTGTGTGGTGAAATGTGAAAGTAGATTTAATATTGTTGAATTTATCAACTGCATGTGGTATTAATATAGTGGCGCATTCATGATACGCTTGAACTACTGATCAGAGCAATTGTCTGACTACATCCTAGTATTAATCTACTTCCGCTTAACTCTCAAGCGCGCGATGTATATTTTTAACTTTAAAATACATCTCTCGTATTTTTCCCTTTCCTCGCGAACATTCTCACTATTGACGTAATGAAACATTGCAACATTATTCAATACTTATTTCCATTCTCGCATCGCCAATGCAATAAACAAACCAAAATAATTTATACATTATAAATTACACTGATGATTAATTGGATTCTTTTGATGAGCCACTATTTTTATGTTCCCTGGCCAAACGATAAAATATCCTTCAACCATTAAAATTCCGAGACAACAGCGTCAATAGAAATTTTATTTTTTCACCATATGCCACATGGACTCTTGTAATTTCGTTTGTGTAAAAGTGTGATGGACAATATAAAGAAAAAGTCTGGTAGTGGTAGTGTTGGTCGTCGTCGTCGTCGTCGATGGCGACGTAGAAGTGCACCAGAAAAATAAGTAAAAAATAAAAGCGAGTTGAGAGAGGAAGAGCGAGCAATTTCTCTCTCCCGTTACGATGAGGATATTGTTGGGCGTGCTCTAAACTCATTACCAGCGCCCCGTCGTGGGAGTTAAGGAGTCGACAGGCGAAACGGGACAGGCGGGAATGGAGTAAATAGAGTAGGAGAAGGAGTGGTAGGGTAAGGGGAAAAGTTGCGAGAGAGAATTCGTATACCATTCAATGTCTCGGAGAGTAGAAGCCAAGTCTAATGTACTGCAAGTAAGCGTCACTGATCGTTTCCACTCGCTGACTCTCGGCTAATTCCAATGTCTTCATGCTACATTTATACATACATATATATATATATATATGGATAAATATATGTGATCATGGGATTTGTCGTCAATTTAAATATATTGATAGAGGATCATTTATAAAAATAAATACATTTTATAAAAAAAACAAATATTGTCATGAAATTTTATGCCATCGAAAATATTGGAAAGTTTAAGGTAAATTACAAAATATCACACAGGCAACAAACGAATCGTGAAATTTTTATGTTGAATATCTGATTATATGTAGAATGCAGAGGAGTACAAAATAAATCCATGAAGTCCTCCACAAAAATGAAGTACATAAATAAATAAATAATAATAATAGTAATAATAAATTTCATACGAATTTAGAATGAGGTAAAAAATTATTTTGAAAAAAAATGTTACTCAATGCAGCGATAAATAATACAAATAAAATAAAATAAAAATACCTGACAATATCACAAATGTGGATTTACCCCGGTGCAATTCTGCAATTGTGCAGCGATACACGCAAAATACATATAAATACAGAGAGAGAGATAACGAGAAATACAGATATAGTTGATATACAAATATAAATACAGATAAAGAGATATAGATGTGTGTGAGTGAGGTTATGTGAATGCACATCGTACACGATCGTGCACTTCATTCGAATACCAGTTGTGTACAGCGGAAACGTGTGCGGGGAGATAGTGCGATAGAAGCCGGAAAGCGTCATGAAGTGAACGCAGAGAGATGAAAAGGCAGTGAAGAGACAGAAGTGGAGGAGTAGAGGATTGAGAGAGAAGAGGAGAGATAGGAGAGTGAACGCGCTACGTTATACTTTCGCTTGCGTAATGTACAGAGGTGCATTACTGCATTCGCATCGCCTGCATTTCCATCTGCTTAGCAGTGAAATCCGCTTTATGTTACGAGGGATAGAGTGCTGGCATCGCCTAATGATTGCGAGGGTGAGAAAGACCGACAGTATATAGAGAAATGTGGAGTATATATGAATATATATGTATATGTATGCATGCAAAAGCGGGTGCGAGTAGTATAAGGGAGGAACATAGCCCGGAGAGGATACGGAAAAGGGTCTATAGAATATATATATATATATATATATATATATGTATATAGTCAGAGAGTCAGAGAGATAGAGAGAGCGTGAGGTTTATCGCGACCGCGGCTCACAGATTTCCGGCTCATCCCTGCCAGTCGGATTCTCTCGTACTTGAGCTTCAATATACTCGACGCGAGAGAGAATGAGATAGAAATTTAACAGGGAGAGGATACACGCGCGAATCTTGACTTGACGTTATATAGCAGATGGTGAACGTACGTGTACGTATTATTTTCATTATATTGTGAAGAGAATGGGAATTTTTTCTTCTTTATATTTGTTACTTTTTTTTTCCTGTTCTTTTTGTCTGTAGCACCAGTCTATGTATATATTGCCACGTTTTTATTTATGTATTTATTTATTTTTTTAAGGTTCTCTTTTGTAAAGTGTGAGAAGCTTGAATAGATTTGTGTATGAGAATATTTTTTAAATATATCGTGGAAATTTTTTTACTTTCTCTTTTTTTCTTTTTCTTTTGTTTTTTTGTTTTATTATCGATTGCGTTTAATTTGCAGTAGAATTCCCGTGTATTTTATTGAGTATGCAATGGTGGATATGATAAAAAAAAAAAGCAGAACAAAAATATGAATCAATAATTTATGTGAAATGTGAAAAAAAGCAAATTTTTATTTTAAATATTTTTACATTTTTTAATATATAAAAATGTATTGTGAGCATAAGTTATCACTGATAAGCCATCAGTGCACTGTTTTTCCATTGTTTCACCCACGTTTGAAAAATGCTGAGTGTACTAAATCATAAAAATTATAATAATAGTAACAATAATAATAATAAAATGAAAAATACCACGTATTTCAATTTTTTTTCATTTATTCATATATTCATTTCATTTTTTGTTATATTATTCTTTTCTTTCTGACTGCTCACTCATCGACAAACATTTCAATGGTCATCGCGAATTTAACATTCACAGCGCAACAGAATTTTCAATACACTCAATTACAGATAACACAATTGCCAATTTAATGAACAAAAAATTTCCCATATTGTTATTCATATAAACGCACAAAAGGTCATGCCTAAATAATATCCGAAATTCAATCAAAAAAAAACAAACGACCGTTTACCAGCATCAAATTAAAAAATATAAACAAAGAACTATTCACAATCGATTTTAGTAATTTGTTTAATTCAACCTCTCTCACAGGCTTTGCTGGTCTGACCATAGCCACGTGTATACTACTGCAACTTTCATCACATTTAATCAAACAGAAATCCAATACACCTATATATGTACAAATGATAGTATTGAAAGGACAGAAATACTATATATGTATATATATATTGTTTGAGAGATATATATCACTAGAATTCCGTTTGAATTTCCGTGAATTCCTTTTGTCTATCTTTCTTTCTCTAACTGAATAGCCAAAAATGAAACCACTAAAAGCGAAACATTTAATCATTATAAACAATTGTTTTGAGTTTTCCTCACATTGGCTTTCAAATATACACTCGCACTATTATATATATATATATATATACAGATAAATTGTACAAATGTAACCAATGTTTGGTAGCCAATCCAAACTCTGTTGCCCTGCACATTCTATCACATTTTCTTTTTATTTCCTATCATTCTTTGTCACTCTATAGTGCGTGCTTTACTACTTTCGACTATTTTTTTGATGGCACAGAAGTCACTGTATATATATATATATATATATATATATATATATATTACTCTCGAGTTCTCGTTCAGTTTTATTCAACTTTTATAGCGACCAAACGGACGCGACAGTTGGAGGATGAACACGATCGTTGAATTTTTATTAAATCTCAACCGTCTCTTTTCCTATCTCACTCCCGTTTGATTTCACTATTTTCTATGCGCAGGTAGAGAAATAAAAGGTGGGCCAGTAGACAGAGAAAAGTGAAGAAGATGAAATTTTATATTGATCGTTCATTTTGTTAGTGAATAAAAATAAATAGAAATGTTTATAAATGTATATATTTATACGTTGGATATTTCAAACAAAGAATTGAATTATAAGATATGGTAGACAATGAAATGAATGAATGAATCAATGAATAAATAATAACTTGGATTGTCGCATTTCAGTGAGTAGAAGAAGGGAATTATATATCGATGCAATTATTTTTGATATTGTCGTAAAATATCATTTTCCTTTACTCTCAATTTAAAATTTATTTCGCTCGATCCAGAAGAAAAAAAAATTTAATAAATATATATACACGTCAATGTATACATTGTCTCGCCATATTATTTAATTCATCCACGCACCAGCCACGATTCCCAATATAATAATAAAAAAAAAAAGAAAAAGACAAAAATACTGAAATTATTTGTTACAGTTTTAATAAGAGAATAAATTTTCATCATTAATGCACTCTTTTTTTTTTTCACAATTTTCCAACTGTTGATTATTATTAACAGTGATTTTACGGTATGCCCACGTGAAATGAGACAATATATATATATATCCAAACGTCACAGCATGAACAAAACGAAAACAAAAAAAAATAAAAATCACAAGGACAAATATGAAAAGCAAAAGAAAAATATAGCACGAGAGCTGAGAAATGAGACAATGAGTTCCAGTAGGCGATTGTGAGTTTGCGAGTTTTGCTTGCCCATATCCTTGTGTGTGCAATATACAATACATATATATATATATATATATATATATGCTGTAGGAATGACGGTGGCGGTGGTGCAAGTGAAAGCAGAAAAGTGTCTTCAATCCGGATGGGTGGATATGGGTGGCGGAACGTCGCGGTAAAGAATAGATAACTGTGCATGCCTGCACAGGATGCTCATTACGCATCGCCTCCAGGTTTTCCTGAGCCTCTTCCTTTCCTTCTTTTTCTCCTCACAATCTGCCACCACCTCCACCACCTCTCACTTCCTCTCATCTTCTTCTATTTACCTCTCAATTACACCAGTTTTTTTGTTTCTTTTTTTCACATTCTTCATTTTTTCATTCTATTCTCTCAATACCATCAACGTTGTATATCCTTTTTTACTTCTTTTTATCCTGTCTATATATTTTTTTTTTTGGTTTCATTATCTCGGTTTCATCATCACCTACATTTTTACATTCAAAATATTTTTCCATTTCTCGTATTTATATATTCAAGAATTTTTAACTCGTAGAACGATGTAAATTGTATGCGTGCGAGTGATGCAAAAGTTTTTACAAAGTTATTAAATATATAAATAGACCAAGAAACATATATATATATATATATATATATATTGTTTAAATTTTAGTTTAAAATTCATTCAACCTTCCAGCAGTATTGCCAAACTTCAGTTTAATAATTTATTGTTTCTTATTATTTCTTCTATTTGTTGAAAATGCAAATTAAACGATGCAAGTTCAGATTTTGTAATGCCATACCATGCACACACGTTGCTTTTCATTTTAAATAAATATATATATATATATATATATATATATATAAGAAGAAAGAGTATATACAGGGGGGTTTTCTCCAGTTGCTTGTACCTCTTTCTCTAAGTATATACACGTATACATATTTATATATATATAATATTGTATGGCAGCCACGGAAGTTTGATAAGCGAGATGATTCAACCAGGCGAATTTAGCCAAACGCGCACAGGAAACTCGTAGAGGCATCAGATTCGGTCGACCGGATTAGACAACTGGAAATTAATACTGCCAGTGAATAAGAGAAGGGAATAAGATTGAGGGAGAAGCGAAGTAGAAGAGAGAAAAGAGACAGGAGGATTGAACGTGCTCGCGTGAGACTTGAGACATTTTGGATTAAGACAAACTTCTGTTCTGGAGAAACGGTGACTGCTGAGAGATAACTGCCACTGATGTAGGTAGATATATATATATATGTGTGTGTGTGTGTGTATAGATCGTTTGATCATTGATGATGTCGGTAGTGAGGTCAATTGTTACTGCGACAAAGTTTATAATTGATCAGAAAAAGTTTGATAAAATATATGATAGTTAAAAGTGATTGGGATATTTTTTATTTAACAGATATTGCACTTTTTTTTATTTAATAGCTTTATATTAGATACGGAATAATATGGAGATAGTGAGTCATAAAAAAAATACGATGAAAATTTGGTTTAGATAATATTCAAATAAAAATATTTGTATTTTATAACTTATGCATTTTTTACTTTGAGATTAAACTAAAATATATATTTACTGTGAGAATATATACTTTATGGAAAAAAAAAATGGTAATTTACATTTATTTATATTTATTTTCGCGTATATATATATATATATATATATATATAATCATATGGAGTAATTTTATCTTTCGGTCTTTTTTTATACACTCAGTTATTTCCAATCATCCTCCATCTATTCTGGACATTTTAGTATTTACTGAGTGAGTACATACAAAGATAGAGGGTAAGAGAGGGTGATAGGGCAGTAAATGAGGGTGGCACACAGGGATAATAGTGTTTGTTCAGCTTTAATGCTTGATTGTTTAGCGTTCCGTTTTGCGTTCACTTGATCTAACGGGATGATGACAATTTTTTTCCTTTCCGTTTTCAATTACTTATAACAACTCACAGATTATATAAATATATATATATATATATATATATATATATTCTTACATGTTCAATGAATAAACAAATAAATAAATCAGTGGGATATTTCAAATTTTTAAACTTTTATTCTGAATAAAATAGGAAATATATAATAATTAATTATATCCAGACATTTTTTTTTTTTGGCAAATAATTAACAATCAAATATTTATAGCTGTATAATTTAAATTATGATTGAATGAGTACAAGAAATATTTTTGCTTTAATAGACCAAACAATTTCACAAGTATTCACAAGGGATATTTAAAATTTTGAACAATTTTTTTTCTCTCCTTCAAATGATATTGTTAAAAATAATATAAAAGTGCAATAAAAACAAAAGTGATAAAAAAGTGTGAATCTCTCACTAGTGTACGAAGAAATGTCAAGATAAACATGAGATTTCTTCGCACCATATATAATATTTGATATATTTACGTGTGAATGTATGTGTGGTTGTGTGTGCGTGTGTGTATTTGCAATAGTGTGTTAAGCAACTCTGTGCGCAAAAGCTGAGAGGAGAATTTTGGGATGCAACGACACTCTAAAGCCATTAACATTACGACCGCGCGAGTATGTGCAGGCGCACGTTGTTGTGAGAGCATTCACGAGATGAGAGATATATACGTTATGAAATCCAACCTGGCACCATTTACTTTTTGATTTTTATCTTTTTTTTTTTGTCAAAAAAATATTGAGTATACACATAAAAATAC
>CAJUYH010001096.1:0-31715 GCA_910591685.1 Galerucella tenella
GGGGAGAGGAAAAAAAAATAGCAGATATGACTGATGGAGAGAAGAGGCAAAAGCAAAAGATACTTCAGTGATTCAGTTGAACGCAGTCAGCCATTGCCTTTGTACCAAGCAAATTATTTTCCTTTAAACACACACGCATCCACAAAAAAAAATATATATATATATATATATATATATATATATATAAATTATATATGTGAAGGCAAAGAGGGAGAGGAATTGCTTGGGTGAAGGGGTTGGTCCTCTCATTCAATATAAATTCGGTGCAATATATCGCGCATGATGAAACATCAATCAAGATCTACTTTTGGTGGGTTAACATATTCTATTGAATAATAGTGTGTAATAGTAACATAGTCAGCCATTGTTGTAAATGGATTGTATATAATACACACATTGGTATCAATAATATTGCTCAGATGAACTGTAAATCAAAATGTACTTTCCTTTCTCTTTTTCGTCTTTATTGCTTTTGTCTACGTAGAATGGTAACGTAAAAAAAAAATATATATATATATATATATATATATACAAATTCAAATGTATACAGTCGAATAATACGTTATAAATAAGTAATTTGATTTTCTCTGTAAACTCTCTCTCTCCCTCTCTCTATCTTGTTCGTTTCTATTGACAGAATTGTGTCTCTCATGTTGTCGTGGGGTGAAGTAAACGATTTAAATTCTCTTTCAACCCTTGACTATATATATATATATATACATATTATATATATATATAATATTGGATGTCCTGAATATGTTGTATTTGAAAAAGCAATTATATTTTTATTCTTCAGCACGATCTTCCGGCACCAATATTCTGACTAAATCATTTGACGATGAGTCTACGACATTTTTATATGAAACTGTGTCGCCGTTACGTTTTGGTAATGTCCAATGTCTCAATGGCCCTTTCCAAAATAAATAAACTCCACCAATAATAAGTGCAACTATTACAATTGACAATGACGCCCAAATTACTGGATAAGCTGCACTTAAATATTCCACGCATATTAATTCGTGATTTGGAATTTGGGCGAGCAATTGTTCACGATGTTCTTCCGGTGATTTACATCTGAAATACATTGAATTTACCATTGAATTATTTTTGTGTGTACCGAGACATCTGTGTGCATATCAATGAAATAATATATTATTTTATCAATTGATTATAATCGAAGAAGGTGTATTTATATAATAATAGTGAGCTATTGCAATTATTAAAATATATAAATTATAAAATGTATACGTACTTAATCTCGCGACTAAGATCACTCGAAAGATTCAATCGATTTACCCATTGCATACGACAATCGCAGTGCCAGGGATTATTTTGCAGGTTTACTACAGAAGTTCTCTGCATTATTGGCCGTAGATCATCATTAAGTGTTTCCAGTGCGCATCCATTGAGTGATAAATGTTGGAGTCGTGGTAGAATGTGACTGTTGGGTGGCCAAACACGGAACTCTGATAAAATTCTACATCCCTTCATAGATAATGATTCCAGCATTGTCATATTTTCAAATTCATTCAATAGAATTTCAGTTAAATTCATCATGTAATTCATATGAAATTTTTCTAAATGTGGTAGTACTATATTGTCAAGATAGAAAATATTCGTGCCAGAAATGTCAAGTTCCTTCAACATAATCGGTAAGATAGGAATTGTTTCTATGGGATTGAATGATATATTGAGAAACGTGAGTTTTGTCATGGCTTTAAAGAGAGGCGCAGGAAAAAATGTTGCACTAACATTGCTCAAATCCAAGTGTAACATATTTTTTTGATTCATAAATGCTTTTTCATGTATGTCAATTATTGGATTGTTTGCGACTGATAAAAATTCCAAAACCTGAAATAAATATATGGAATTTATTTTATATAATTGCATGATTGTGACGGAGGAATTTGATAATAATTGATATTTTAAATAAGTACCTTCATGTGCTCCAACATTGTTTCATTGACAACTGTCAATTTATTTGATGAGAGATCCAATATCTTTAATTTTGGTACACGATCATTCAAAGCATTGTCGTCAATGTATTCTAATCGATTATGACTGACATTGAGATAAACTAAATTATATTCATCTTTACATAAAAAGAAAAATCGCTGTAGATGATTTTCCGCGAGATCCAATGAATGCAAATTTCCAAGATTGGTGGAACAATCGAGAAAACTGTCGAATTCATTATCCTTTAATATTAAATCTGTCACTTCATTTAAATTTATATTTGGCTGGAGTTTTACAAAAAATTCTTCTTTTTTCATTCGTCGATGCGATAAGTCCACCTGAATATAATTACAAAAAAAAAACATTGTCATAAATACAAAAAAAGAAACAATAAATGTTCATGCAGACATATGGTGACGGTACGATGCGTTACATATGAATTTTTCCGTAAAACAATTTACAAACATAATAAATTCACAAAATTCTTTTTTTTTGCATCAATAAAAATTTAATAATTTCCTCTTTCTCAATAACAAGGATAAGTATATAAAGTAACCGTACACTCACCACCACATTAGCATATACGCCAACGCCGACGAATACAAAAAAAGCAATAACACCTGTCCACATGTTTGTAAACAATAAAATAATTTTCAAAATATTTTTCCGATAATTAATTAGCCGTCGACCGGTAGTAAAAACGGACTCTCGCACACACCAGGACGGTGCGTTGTTCGTTTAGCCGGGACTGAATATTAACGCGCAGCAATTCATAAAATGTAAGTAAATTCAGACTGTCAAGAGACGGGGTCATAAGTTCAGAAATTGTGGCGTTAACGCACAATTTTTTTTATAGATAATTGCAGATAATTCCCACTATATATTTTATATTTATAACAACATATATATATTTATATATATATATTTATCTCACCCTCTTTGCACCTCGATAAATTAATTGTTTTTTCGGAAAGTTTTTAATCTCCAATTTATTTGTGATAGCTCGTATTTTTTCAGTTAACTAACACTTGAGTCATTACTTCGAACAATTGATAGTCGCGGGCTGGTGATTAAACATTTAAATAATTTCATTGAATAATTGCGCGTGACAGATTGTCCTTTGCCTTTTCATTTCATCTCTCAAATACTCCCTCACTTATCTAAAACCAAATGCATTGACAAATGCTGCGATAATTTTTTGAGCAATTCTCATGATTGCAAAATGACTATTTTAATTCATTTACATATTAAAATTCTGAAATTTATTATTATAAAACATGTTTTTGTGATTATTTCTTGAATTAATTAAAAAGAGAAAAAAAATAAACATTTTCGATTATTTAAGTGTACGAACTCTTAATGTATCACTCCGTGACATGATGCGTGATTATTTATTATTCAAGCAATGTTATCGTTATTCCTGTCTCTGTATACACTTATTGAGTGATAGTAATGAATGTGTACAACACTATTAGCAAACGAATTTGTATAATAGTACCACAATGTACAACTACAGTTTTATCCATTTATTTTTTTGGTGTATTCGGTGCATCAGTTATTTTCAATACCAATGGATTTGATACTCGAAATATACTTGGTAACATGGTTGCCAGTGTGGTGAAAACTTCCTCTGACATACCTTTCGGTACGAGAAATTGTAAATTTTTCAATTCAGCACCGCCCCACGATGCCATTTCAATCATAAATCCCTTTACACATTTAAATACTAATTCAGCACGCTTTGTGCACCACGCCACTGTCATATCCTAATGAGAAACGAAGGAAAAAAAAAGATTTTGACGCTATTTCATTTAATAAATTCAATTATAAATTATTTTACTAACCTCAGTCATTTCATGAACTAATAAAACGGGAATGGTCAGTGTTGTGACATCATTGCAACACGCTGTTTTTAAAATATTTCTCAATCCTAATATTGCGGGATGTCTCGAATTAATATCACCTACAAATCAAAATAAATGCTGTGATTTGACGAACATTTATATCATATAGAAAATTTGAATTCATACCAGATCTCAATGAATCATTCACTACTATATGAAATACAACGTGAACTTGCGCTAAATTCGAATGTCTCGTTATAAAAACATCGCCCGTTTGTAATGCTTTACTTGATACTGACTTTCTGACCTTAAACCAAAAAAAAATAATAATAAATAAAATATTCATTATAAATATACTGATAACTACAAATACAATTGATAAAATAAATTTATGTGGGAATGAATAAATTTCAGATGAGTGAGTTAACCTGCAGATCATTTCCATCGCGATGATGAACTTGTCTCCAAGCCACCGCCTCTTTTACATCATCTCGTATTTTTTCCAATTGCTCATCCATAGATGGGAAATTAAATTCCGTTGACAATTGACATATCGATGAGAGCTCTGAAATAATATAATCAATTGAGAATAATTCACACGAATGACAACATTAAATTCAAATAATATTAACAACAAATTGTGCCAACGAAGACCTCTAGTAATTCCAGAATAACTTCCTAAATGATTATCACTGAGACAAACAATTCCACACAAGTCATTTGAATATAATCCTAATGCTGTTTGGAGTCTTTGTGGCGTTGGATCCATATTGCTTTAATAAATAAAAAAAATTTATCGGCACTACTGCTGCATCAAAAATAAATTTATAATTGATTAATTGTCAATACTTTGAACCATTGTCTTTAGTTTTGCAAAAGTCAAGGACATCACCGGTAAGTATTCGTATATTGTGCATCTGTTTCATTTGCGATCCCAAATGAATTGTAAAACTTTCCTCCAATTGTGGATAATACGATGTATTTTTCATATCATTGCAATCAGATATATCAACACTTTCAGGCACAATTGGCATTGGCACCATTGGTGATTCGCTATTAAATTGCAAATAAAGCATAAGCAACAACAAAATACCATGACACTTGATATACACAAAATGAAATAAAATATTAGCTCATGATATTTTACACAGGGGTTGGTAACATATTAGTTTGCTGCTCTTCAAGTAATCCCATGATCCAATTACGATATTGCCGACGTTGTTCTAATTTTAGCGCATCGACTCTCGATCCCCAGTGACCCTGCAATAAACTTTGTTCTTCAAAGTGTCGTCCAGCCATTTCATTTATCGATTTCTCAGTAGAGCCAACTTCTAATGTTTCAACAGCCACTCGCATTTCTTCAGTTTGTCTGAAATTCAAATAAACATTAAATCAATTATTCATTTCGTATAGTAAAATTTATTTTGCACAATTTTAATTATTTGTAAAACTAACTTTTGTGTTAATTGCTCGTATTCTGCATTTCTTAATTGTATTACTTCTGTAACGTCTTTTCCATATTTATGTTCAGCATGAAGAATTGGCTCCAATGATGGTGAGTGAACCAATCGATGATACGCAGCAGCAAAAAGTTCTTCATCAGATGTACCAATTGGCTCTGCATATTCAACTGTTTTTTCTTTATAAGCTTTTTCCCAGCCCTTGATTATTTTTTCTATTTCAATATCTCCATTTGTCGTAGCTTCAATTAATTTTTCATCTCTATCATCGTAATAATTTTGTGTCCATTCATTTACAGTTGTCTCCAGGGATTCCATTAAATTATTCTCGATGTAACAAGGCAATTTAAATGATGACATGATACGATAAGTCAGTTCCTTTATAGATCCATGATATGGGATTTTTAACGGAATTTCTAATGTATAATCTTGATTCGTTGTACATGTGGAGTACTTGTATGTATAAAATCTCTCTATACAAGTATCCTCAGTCATGTTTTGAATTATTTATTCAACACTTTGCTATATTTTATAATTTTATACTGTGAATTTTTATAAATATGTTCAATTTATTTTGGCAAATATCACTTGTATTTGAGATCTGTCGCACCATCAATAACATAAAGAATGAATTAAAGTTTGAAATTTATATTTTCTGTATGGAAGGTCAAGTTTCACAATACCCGGGCGATAAGTTCATAGATTATTGTCATAAGGTCAAGCACAATAATTTATGTATCAGACAAATTGTCATAAGTTTATTGCCGCAGTATAATAATACGTCGGTATTTTCATGAAATGATAATTATAGAATGATGTTCTTTCATGTTGTCAAGTGATGATCAATTTTTTTATCAAATAAAATTACCTCGATAAAATATATAACATAACCTATTCCATTTGTATATTGACAGAGACTGATAGTGATTAAGCCTTTAGAAATAAATTTTTCTTATATACTATAAATAATTTTCATAAATATTGTTCACTTTATGTTTATAAAATTTATTATAATCAACGTGCACATTATTGTGGATTGTTTTAACAAGATATTGTTGTATTCTTGTTGACAAATGTGTATTCGCCTCTGTCAATTGTCACTTTTATTATTTTTCTGTTCTACAATACCGATCAAAGTCAGAAAATTCGTTTATCAATGATGAATATTCTATACCCTTTTTTATCGACATTTGAATCCATTTGAACGGTTAACTTATTATTGTCGCGTCGAGTATTTTCCCGCCATGGCGCTGGGGTCCCGATTGATTCGGTGAGTAGATATATGTATTAGTATGAAGGAACTATAGAACAAAGTTTGATCTGGTCTTGCGTGCGATTTATATACATATATATATATATAGATATATAATATTCAATTGGTAGGGTTGGCGTGAGTTTATACACATTTATTGTAAAATCTTTATAATTGATTACTCAATTTTCACAATGGTCGAGGACAGAAATGGAACAGAAATGTTGACCGACGCAGAAGCTGAATTGTATGATCGTCAAATTCGTTTATGGGGCTTGGAATCACAAAAGCGGTAAGCCTGTGAATTGTGACATAACCTCAATTACAACCGGCGAATTAAATCGTAAACAGAATTTAGTAAAACTAAATATAAACTGCTTATTTTGTTTATTTAGATTGCGCACGGCTAAAATTTTATTGATTGGCTTGAATGGATTTGGTGCGGAAGTTGCAAAAAATATCATTCTAGCAGGTGTAAAATCTGTTACTTTTTTGGATCATCGGGATCTTACAGCACAGGACTTTTGTTCACAATTTCTGGCCGACAGAAATGAAATAGGAAACAATGTAAGTACAAGAATGCAATAACTAAAATAATGTATATAGAGAAGATGTATATAAGGATTATTGTATTATTAATGTGTTATTGATTTTTTAGAGAGCAAAAGCCTCAGTAGCAAGAGCTCAAAATTTGAACTCGATGGTTCATATAACAGCTGATGAATCAAATATTGACAGTAAATCCGATAAATACTTCAAAGACTTTGATGTTGTTTGTGCCACTGAGTGTACCATAACGCAATTGAAAAAAATTAATGTTGCTTGTAAAAAACACAACGTTAAATTTTTCGCTGGAGATGTTTGGGGAAGTTTTGGTTACACTTTTGCTGATTTGAATACACATGAATATGCCATGTATGTGTGGATCCCTCTAATATTTATACTATAGTATAATTTAA
This sequence comes from Galerucella tenella, assembly GCA_910591685.1. Classification (NCBI taxonomy): domain Eukaryota; kingdom Metazoa; phylum Arthropoda; class Insecta; order Coleoptera; family Chrysomelidae; genus Galerucella; species Galerucella tenella. The sequence goes on from CAJUYH010001096.1 coordinate 7,472, forward strand.
TCGATAAATTTATATAGTGAATGGCTTTTTAATTTGTCTATTGGTATTTCAGGGATATAATTCAGTCGAAAAAGAAGTCTGGAAATAAACAGGAAGATAATGAAAATATTGTCAATACCGTAAAGAAAACTGCAACTTTTGTTCCATTTGAATCTGTTCTTCGTGCAGAAAAATTGCCAAAAGATTCCGAAATTTATCACTTGTTTCAAAGTAAGTTTCTATTTGTTAAATTTGACATGATAATAATTAAATAGAAATTAATCGAATTTATTATTGCAGTAATGTTGAATTATCGTGAAAAATATGGGAGCGATCCATTGCCAAGTGAAAGAGACAGTTCACACTTATTAGCCGAAGCTAAAAGGATAATTGATGAATATAATTTGGGCGACAGTATTAACAATTTAATCGAGTAAGTACAAAAAAAGAATTGCTTAATTATAAAAATTTGAAATTCCAATAATTCTATTATTTTTCATTTAATCAAACACATTTACAATAAATTTCAATACTTTTTTTTGTCTTATCACAGGGGTGATCTTTATGCACAAATAAGCCCAATATGTGCCATAGTGGGTGGAGTAATGGCACAGGAAATAATCAAAGCTGTATCACAAAAAGAACCACCGCACGATAATTTATTTTTATTCAATCCCGAAACAATGTGTGGTAAAATCGTAAAACTCGGTTATTGAAATAATATTATTAACACTAAAACCTTTTTTTTTAATTTTAATTCAAACTAAAAAATAAATCGTCAAGAAAACAACAAGTAAATTTAGTGCATCGACATCGCTCCACAAAGAAAATTTACCTGGATGAAATAAATTGCAGTCAATGCGTATTTTATGGTAAGACTTTTTCTTTTTTTTTACCGACTACACCAACTTCTATAATTATAAAAAAAATCAGACGAAACCAATTCTCTCTTATCATTGCATTATAAAGAGTAAAAAACACTTGAAATAAGCAAACGAGATCTCACATGGCTTTATTACTTTCTCTCTGTTTTCATTCCGCCGACGCTTTGATATCGTATAATCGTATATATACATATATATATACTGCCATTAACATTATTCGTATAATATAATAATTCAGTGGGTTTTTGCAAACAAAATAGATTACCTCTATTCCAACAGTTCGTTGTGTCACGCCACAGTTTTATCAGTTAATCTATTAAAAAAAAAGACTCATGGCTTTCACCTTCGGTACTTTCCGCATGACTCAGAATAAAGAATGTAGGCAAAAAGTGGTATACACAAAGACGATGTAAGTTTGTGTGGCGTTACTCAGGTAATATTTACTGGATCGATATGACACGTAAGTGTTTGAAGAATGTGTGAGGCCGCGATTGTTAAGTACGAGTTGATGTGCGGTGTATAAATATTTCACGTGTGACAGGTCAGTGAAAATAAAGAAAATAAAATTCTTTGCTCAGACATATAAAAAGGAACTTTGACACCTTGTGCACGGGAACACACCACACTATTGCCAACCACTATGTCTTGTTTGGATACAATTATCTTTGATTGATGACGAATGATCGGTTGTAATGTGTATGTGTGAATGTGTGTGGGGTTGTCGTTAAAATATGTGAGAAATATAGACAAAGTTATATGGCTTCAGCTGTTGCGAATAACGATCAGTCAAGGGCATATAGTCAGTGTAAAAATTTTAAGGAGGTGCTATAAAAATTGTTGGCTAACCGATGGTAAATTTAAATGATGGGTTAGTTTTACTTTTTTTTTTTTTTTTTTTTATTAAAGACTTTGATCTTACGACTCTTCATTAAATTCTAGTTTAGGTTCTTTGTCTCTCGTTTTCTCGTTTAGTTTAAGTACAATATTTTCCCCGACAATTCGCGTAAATAATGTTCCTCTCTGCAGGACCACCCGAAAAATTAGATACGTGAGTGAACTACCTACTATGCTGTTTCCGTCGCCCAAAATTCACATTTTGTTGCGCGACCTCTTTACAGTTTTATCGAAGCATCTATATACATATATTTGCACTTTATTAACTTTTCGCTTGGTAAATACAGAATAGTTGAGGATCGCGTGAGTATTCTCTTCTATATCTAGTTTATCCGATTGGAATATTTCTGTTTATCTATACTTATATTTTTTTTTATCGAGTGACAGACAATACTAACAACGTGTATGCCATGTGAATATGTTTGGCAACAAAGCGACAATAAAGAAAAGTATGGGTGAAAAAAAGAGAGAAAAAGAAAAAAGTTGAGTGAGTAGAGAGAAAAAGTCGGGAGGGCAATGAATTTGAAAGGGACCAAAAGGGAAAATAAAATATTTCATAGACTTGTGTCTGGCGCGGATATATATTTCCTCGTTATATGCATTTTTACAAGAATAAAATAGGAGATGTGCATTAACAAAATAGCACGATAAAATCTGAGTGCTTCATTCTGTTGGTAACACCCAGTGAAGGTGGGGTGCAACTACATAAACTGTTACTAGACATACATTGTTCTGTCTGACCATGAACGAACTATCCACTGTGAGTTGTTGGTTATTTGCACACGCGCATTATCTATAGGTAAAAGTGCCAGCAAGTCGAGACAGCGTAAATACAAATAGATATTATACCTATATAAGATCCAATGGGTTTTGACCTCATGAAAATGGCTCTCAGCCCTTTTGTTTTATTGCATTTATATATACCCTATAATTCTATGATTCATACAATCCACTTATCTGTCCGCTATAATAAAGCGGGGAGGGGGGCAATAATACATCGTGAAAAATATAATAAAATTAATTTTCGTAATAACCGTCATGCCATGCAAAAAGTCGTTCAATTTTGGTTTAAGGATTCATTTGTAGACGTAGAAAATTGAGCGTCATAAGCTGGTTCGCAGTATCAAGAAGTAGTATCATTTCACGAACCAGGTGATTCGCGTCTAGGCAAGTGCCAAATGCATTTTCGTAAAAACAAAAAAACAAAAAATAGTGAATTTGCGTTTTGTGTTGCCTCGACACAGAATGCGAATGGTGGAAAGGAATATACCGTCGCCAAAAAGTCTTTTTACGAGTCGCGGTCGTTGCTTTCGTTGGAATCATCGCGTCGCTTCTGAGTGTAGAGAAGAAGAGCGAACAAGTGCTTTTGGCGAGGCGGTACACACATATACACATATAGGTATAAATGTGTAAGTATGTGGACGGTGGCAAATAGTCGAATGCAAATAGCGTCTTCAACGTTGCTAGGAAGCAATGTTATTATTTCAGCTTTTATGCTTTTACGTCGCGTCCGGTGTTAGAGTGAGAGACAGCAGATAGGAAAATAGTGTATATACCTATTTCAAAGATGTGTTCACGGGTTTACCCTTACACTTCGTCGAGTATAACTGCATTACGACTTGTTTTAATGCTCCAGCCATTTCAATTCAACGAATATAGAACCTTTCTGTCAATTAAGACAATGCAAAGATCTTTTATATATATATATATATATTTTGCGAAATGGCAATTAATTCTGGACGGACTGTCGGGTGTAAACGAGACACGGAAATGAGGGGTAGGTTTGTGTTGGGTACTTGTGCATAAAGCAAAAAAAAAATGTGATAGAAAGAAAAAAAAATTAATTTCGTTGCCTTTATAGACATTTGTGGAATTATTAAATTTTGTATTTCACTGTTAGTTGACCAATTGAGTTTATATTATGATGCTTTAAACGGTAATTGACTCAATTGTGTATTGGAATTGAGTAAATTATTTCATGAATAATCGCTGACATTGTCACCAATTGCTTCGGTGAATTCGTGAATTTTTTATGCCATTATTGTGGAGTAGCAACGGGCAGTCAAACGTCGACGATTCCGTCGTGGAAACCGAGCAGAAGTTGTTGGGAATACAAGGGTGATTTTTTTTTTTTTTCTACCGCACTGAAGTTCGTGGAAAAAACAAGAAAGAAAGAAAAAATGAGGAAAAGAATTCGGTAACGGAACTTAAGTCACATATAATGGTCTAGTATCTTGCAATATTCTTTTTTATATATATATATATTTTTTTTTTTGCTATCCGCACTAGAGGCGGAAATGTATCATGAATTACGGACTCGTAGAGCGCGGCATTTTCTCGGCAATATTTCATGCTTTTGTTCGATTCCGTCGAGCATTATTTTAGTTTGCTTTGGTGAAACGCACTTCGTACTAGCATTTTTACTATGACTCCAGCATTTGCTCACTCTATACATACATATATATATAATATCTCAGGGAGAAATATGTCTTGTTTCCTGCGATACGGCCATATCAGGACCATTCGTCCACCGCGTGAAAGTGCGCACACACGGGAACAAAAAAAAAAAAAAAGAAAAAATATAATAATAAATAGTAAAGAAAAAAGATCAAATAAAAATGAGATAAAATGAACGAAAAGAGCTTTTGAAAGGCGGACTCGAAGGCGCAATGACGATACTCCGTGTTACAGTGCAATATATGGATGAGAAAAAAATAAAAAAAGAAATATATATATATATATATATTTATTTACTTGTTCGAGGATTGCTTGCGGCTGTGGCATTGACACTTGTCGTCACTTCTTTATGTTTCATGGTGACAACGCACCGCGTTGACAACTTTTAATTAAGACCCCACAACTCTCATACAAAAAATAAAAAAAAAAAAAAAAAATGCACGTCTCTTCAAGGATTTTCAACGGGTCACACCCTTTAGTTTCTTCTCATGCATATATATATATATACACCTTCATATACGTATAATAAATAAAAAGGGGGAAACATTCCAACTAACCTACATTCATTTTTTTATTTTTTATTTTTCATCGTATCTCTGAATATTTGTATATATACATACTAAACAAAAAAAATTTATTTCACCGTGAGTATTGTATTTGAAAAATTCAATTAGCACTTTTATATACAAATATCCGTCACTCATTCATGTATATCGTTGGCAATGTTCGCATGATTTAATCTCAAAAGCATTTTTATATATACGATAAAATATATTATCGTGCTCACTCTATTTTCTATTGAAAACGCGCGCTGACAAAATATTTTTATATCTATATATTGTATACATAAATTTCTATATATATACATGTGTGTGTGTATATATATAATCTGTGCGAGTCACGAAAGTCGTTGAGTGGCACTTTAAAGTATTTTTGGTAATATAACGTTGACTTATGGTTCTTGCAATCCGCTCCCGTCGCGGGTGCAAGAAAAAAAAAATATATAATATCTAGAATAAGAGAGAGAGAGATAGCGTGATATTCGTGCACCCGCGTCTCTGTGATATTGCATTGTGTTTTCTTTCGGGACAAATGATTTACCGCGCGCGCGCTTCTTATTCCTTTTTTCAACGTATATATAAATACTGAATATCGCCTTGAGCTATTCCCTACTCAACCTACCGACAAACACATAAGGGGTTGTTTGGAACGTAGAGGAGAGACAGAGAGAGAGAGAGAGAGGAAGAGACATAGAGGGAGAGAGAGGAGGAGAAGTAGTTGTGGATATGGAAGGTATTACATATTTATGGGCTTCTGGTAACGGCAAGAAACAAATTTCAAGCAAATCTGAACCTGAAATAACGTTAAAGTTATTGGAATGTAAGACTGTGGATAAAACGGGCGGACTCTGCATTTATATATATATATTCATATATATTTTTTTGGTTTATTTTTTGCTTCTGGCCCTTTTCCTTTCTGTCTCTGTCTCGCTGATTTTTTTTTCCGTTCATATACACACACTTTTTCTGGCAAAAAGTGCCCATTTTTTCCCCAAACTTCAATTTCTTTTTTGTTTATTATTTTTTTTTTTTGCTTTATCTTTTTTACTTTCCATTGTTTTTATCTTTACATTTTTGCCTCCCAGCAATTGTTCGCATATACGCAACGATGATTTCACGCATAATATTCCATGGAGCATAATCGTGAAGACGAAGAACAAGAAGAAGAAGGGAAACAAAAACACAAAACCTCTTTCAAGTTTAAATATTTTTGTCTTTAAATGATGTGAAAAATAATTTTATTCATTTCATCTTATTTTCATAAATGGATTTTTCTTTGGTATTATTATTTTCCTCACTTTTCCAACATAGAAATAACAGGCATATATATATATATATATATATATATATATATATATATATATATATAATAATATCCCCATAACGAATTCACTCTCAATTGACAAAATCACCCTGGCGTTATATTTTTTTTCTTCTCTTATATATCCCACCACGATTAGTCTCGCTGGTGATCGTGTTGGCAGCCGCCAGTGCAATTATCGTAACATCAAAGAACGTTCAACGTTTATTGTGATATTAATGCGATATATGGTATCAATTCAGAATTATTATCATCATTGTTATTATATTTTTTTTTATCCTCTTACTTTATCGTGAGTTTTCGGGCTTTGGCCGGAAGTGCTTAACCTCGATTTGCGGTTGCGTCCACCGGAACGTAATGCCGCACAGTTTCCGATTTGATTCGGCTATATTTTATTTAACTCGAGAGACAGAGAGAGAGAGAGAGAGACATTGAGTGAGCAGGAGAATCCACGTTTTCATAAACGACCCGAGGGGGCATAATGGAAGCGTCTCTATAGAAGCTTCGAATTATTGAATATTGAGTGGGAACAAACACGATAGGGGAAAAAAAAAAAATGTTATATTGACCGAGATGTTTCTATTTTCTCGAGGGTTTCGCAAGTGCCCAAAATCGTGAGGGATATGGAGAAACAATATATACATATATATATACGTATATAGATGTATATATACAGCAATGTGTCTTGCACACCCCACCATGTTATAACTTATTCTTTTGACACAAAAATAACTATCGTCAACCATATTAATTGCTGCATCATATAAGCACCCAACCAACACTTTGGGTACAGTTAACATTATCATAATATATTTTTTCGTAATATTATTCACAATCACTCGAGTGAAAGTGTATGTAATATCATGCCATTTGTCACTCACGCTATATAATTTTCTTTCGTTCATATATATACATGTGATAAAACTAAATTGATACCCAACAGTTGGACCAATTTTATTCGTTTTATTCGTATCTCAATGCTCAATCTTGCGTGTGTAAATGCATGAAACAAGTTGAGACATAATTAATAAAACGTCTGACGAATAATAAACTCACTCGGTTATTTTCCTCACGTCAGTATACCATACAGATTGATTTTTAGTTATTTTTATGTCTTTGCATAATTTATATAAGAAGTTTATTTGAAATACACAAAATGCCACATTGTTCTTTTGACCAAATGCATTTTTCTTAAATGACGAAAAAAAACATACCCATATTCAAACTTACACGAATAAAATTACAATAAAAAATGGTATTGATTGTCGTTTTCAAAATATTCCCCTTTACATTTTTTCTATTTTTTTTTTCTCGTATACTCTCATTGAAATATCCCTTTTGATAGACATCTTTCATCAAATCGTGACATTATTTATGCAACATAATGGTGAGTAATAATAATGACGTGAGGGTTCCCAGAATCTCGTTGGCTTTGCATTGTCAAAATCTGATTTGAAGCATACACCGCTGAGAGCTTATGCTCTTCATCGTCCTTTAAACACGAGCTGGTGTACGATAAATCCTTTCTGGCTCCTACCATACAACCTCTTTCTCTCTAACCTCCACACACTAATGTCTCGACTAAAATCCTCTTTGCATATATATTTATATGCTACCGTCGTCCCTTGGCGTAATTTTCGATTGCCAAGGTGAAATACGGATGAATAAGTAAGAAGATATCGAGCCTCGGGCCGTTTGTACGCACTTTGTAGTTTCACCAATGCATCGTGTCTCCTTCTCACTCATTTCTCTCCTCCTCTTTACATTCTCACTATCCTCATCTTCATTCTCCTTGGTTTCATCGTTATATATACATATAGCGAAGTAAGAGCGAGCCACGCCAGCGGGATTTCGCGAGCAATTACGTGATTAAGATGCCTCCGGCTGTGCTTCGGGTTTACTAAGTACGTACTTAGGACTGATCCGTTACCGTCGCTCGCCCGCCATCGTTGACGATGACGACGACAAGGATATACATACATATATATATATATATATATTAGGGTTTTGGCTTTCTCTTGTGTTCACAATGCTGTCGGCAAAGCAAAGACGGTACACGCTAGAATAGAATCTTGGTTTATACCGGAAATTAACTAAATAATTCAGGTGGCCGGATACGCGCACGGGCGCATGGCTAAGAAAGCCCACACCCAAGCTCAATCGCGCGTGTTGTATTGCCATCCCTCTGTCTATCTGTCTGTCTGACTGTCTGCCAGTCAATCTCTCCCTCTCGCTTTCTATCTATCTCCTGCACAAGGAGCGACGATTCTGCCATGATAATTAACGCTAATCAAATTCGCAACCGCGCGCACGTCCTGTGGGACGTTAACGTGCACCAGTATTGTTATCAATATATACTACATCTTATTGTATATGCATTTATAATTGAGAGATGATGATGAGAAATATGAATAATTCAAGTATACATCCCAATGGACGATTGTTTTTTTTTTAATTATATTTCGTATTGATATCTATATTTTTTAATTTTCATTGTTAATTTATGTCTATTAGTTCGCGCTTGTTTATATCTTTAGTCTTCTTGTTTTTTTTTTTATGTGCTTTTTGACGCGTGTGATTTTGACACTGATGAGAAAGGTGTGCTCGTGCACATTTATGTACTGTACATATACATATATATGTATATAGATATATATTAAGGAAAGTTTATATGACGCGTGGCATGATGTGAACGAGGTCTCATTTGAATCCGAATGGAGGACGATTTACGTGAAAGAGGCTGTCATTGAAATGGGTGGCAACTGCGATCGCATTTGGTTATGTGTGCAGAGAGTGTGTGCGAATAGATATGAGAGGATAGAGGATAGATATATAAAGAGAAATGTTGAGAAGTAGACGATGAGTCGACGTTGAGGGAGTAGAAGTACATACACAGATGTAGATATAGAGTGAAGGTGAAGATTTTGTTTGTATAGGAATATACGTATATATGTATGGGTTTGTAGAGGAGTGACGATGGTGGAGACGGTACGGTCGTTTCGTTGGAAAGCAAGTGTGTGGATATGCTTGCAATGTGTCACGGGCAGAGATTCGTTATATTGGTATTCGCGCGCACGCCGCGCGTGTGACTCCATCGACTGGAAACTACTGTCTATATACTGATGGCGGTGCTTGCTCTCTTGCATATCACTTGAAAGCGACTCCAAAGTGATTTCTTCCGTCGTCGCCGTTCTCCTTGTCGTTGTCGTATATTCCAACTTGAAGAAGATGGTATATATGATGCATATATGTATATATATATATTTATGTCCGTTATCATCTTTCAGATTCACTGACTTCATAAGTGTCATTTAGTCTCTCATTTTTTCTTTTTTTTTTCATTTTTCTTTCGACAATTTCATTGAGAGACAGTTGGAGTGTACATAAAGCGACGTAGGACGCGGGGTAAAGAAATATTTTATATAAATAAGAAATGGTCGGGCGAACCAAAAAAAAAAAAAAAAAAAAAAAAGACTGGTGTGAATGAATGCAGACTCTTTTTCTGGTTTTTAAAAAAATTTTTTTTTTTCCAGTATTATCTTCCTATTTTTTCTCAAATATCCACAGAAGCTTTTGAATTTGTGAGTCTTTTGGAAAAAAAAATAAAAAAAACAAAAAAAATTTGTAAATATTGCCGGAATTTTCATGAATCCCAAGAGATTGTGCGCCAGTCCGTATAAAGTGAAGGAGAAGGAAAAAAAATTTTTTCTATTACACATAAAAATAAAAAATGTAAAAAAGAAAAAGACAAAAATTTATAAAAGCTCCAAATGTGAATAGAATGCAGTATTTCCGAATGGTATACTGATGTATACAGTCTCATGAGACTTGAATGTTTTTCAGCATTGATACAAAATATATATATACACATAAACATACACATATATATTATTACCAAGCTCTCTTGACTTTTGTAACGTCGTCGTTGTCGTTGTCGTGCGTCTACACGTATATAGGATCATGATCCTTTTGAAGGTTTGGAAACATCCTTTAAAGTGATACGCCAGTAGCTGCCATCTCTGTCTTCCACTTTACATCCCTTCACAAAATTGCACAAATCATTTCTTTATCTCTGTCTTCATCTCATCTCGCGTCCGCACCTCATCTCTCTATATATATATACATGTATACACTTGCGCTCCATTAACGTAATGAAGACAGCGACGACGATGAACCTCGCCCACCGTGACGCTTGTTATTTATATATATATATATATATACAACATTCCAAAAAGGGTTCCTTCCATGGAATTTATCCTTGTACGCGGTGGGTTGCAGTTAAACTTAAAACAAACTCTATTTATGTTACCTATATTATATATCTCCCTCACGTCGCCTCTATTTTCCACTTCTTCTGTTTATGTTATATCCATATATAACTAAATATCTTTATGTCCTGAGCGCGTTCTTCGGCAAAGCATTTTATTGTCTTCCTGCAACTCCTGTTTCGGTTATTAACCCCTCATCTTGCTTTTCATACTCTGCAGCGAATTACAACCGTGACGTGAGCCGAGGAAAATTTTGCGATTCATCCTTTTACCAAAAATTCATGCCCCTTGCTTTTATATATCAACCTATTATAAATTCCGCGCCCAAACATGTAATAGTATATACGTGTACATATATACATATGTATATATATGTATATATAAATAAAATACAGCGAGTGAGTCTGTATATTTTAGACACTCATTCAACTTATGTATACTTTATATTTCTTTTGTTTATTATTAACAAATGTTTATGTTGCACTAAATATGACGGGATAATTGTAAATTTGATTTTTTTATTTTCACGTACTATTTAATTTTTATTATATATATAATGTATTGTATTGTAATAATCACCTGGATGCGATCGAGAGTGGTAATCGCTTTAAAGTTATATTATATATCGAATAATAGTGTGCGATGACAGATTTTTCTATTTCAAAAATAAATATATATATATATATACATATATATAGACATGTGTATACGTATATTGTATATATGTATTTATGTATGGGCGCGTCATCAGACACGTCACTTTCGAGTTGACACACGAGATGTCAACCCGAGAGCGGCGCGAACGCAATAGCGCGACATTTATATATGTAAGTACTGCATATGTATATTCTTTTAGTACTTGCCATATGTCGCGTTGGTCGCGTGCCTTCACGAGAGGGTTTTCGTGATCATAATTACGTGCTTGAAACTAATGAACGTCTAATATTGTCCACCGCCACTTCCAATATATTTCCGCCGCAATTCATTCACTCGATCACTTTTTTTTTTTTTTTTCCTGTTTCGCATTCTCACATGTTGCCACGGCCAAACATATTGACTCCCCCAATTTTGTTGCCTTCTGGTATAATATACCATTGTAATCATTGTTCGTCAATTGAGATGCAATTGTAAATGTACAGTGCTTGGCAATCCATTGTAATAATATGTATACAGGAGATGCAGTTTAATTACTGCAATATTTATTCGTTACATTTCATATTGATAAAATTTTTATATGAAATATATTATTGTAGTGGCATTTTTATTTATGAGATATTAATGAAGACATTGACGATGGTGCGAAAGAGTCAAGGCATATTTCAATAACACACATTTAATGCTATAATATAAATTTATATGTATATGTATATATGTTTGTATATTTAGTGCGCCTGAAGCAAAGTCTCTTACTCGATGTAAACGCGAGCACAGGGAGTCCTCCTAATTAATGGCTGCTCTGTGCTTGACATGTTTGCCCTTACTTCCAACCCCTTTTGCCAACTCTTACTCGTATTCGCTACTCACTATTCTATTTTTTCTTTCATTGTTTTATTTTATTTTTTTTTCTCTTTTTTTCCCCTTTTTTTTTTTCGTTACGATAGAGGGTGATACAATTCCTGCTCTTTGCTTCTGTTTTATTATTATTCTCTCTTTTTTTTTTTGTTTTTTTTTTTCATCTCTTCCTCTTCCACGAGCACTTTTTTCTCTTCTTTTCTTTCTCTTGCCTCCTTGTATTTATAATCACGGTCGAAAGTGACGTGTAAATATATAGCGAAGCCAATTATCTCTGTGCCTACTTATAAGAGTTTTGGATTAAACATCAGGACTTTAATGGATGACTACTCTCTTATACTTGTCATGATACGGTTGCCAGCGAGTGAAAATTAATTGTGCGTTATATACATAGTTACCTTTAATACTGAAAAAAAAATGTTGATAGAGCGCGAAAATATATTGTGATTTAATGTATACATTTGATATATATATATATATATATCAATAACACGAAATTTCATTTGAATAGTATTGCCAATTGCATGATAGGAAGTTGTGTTCAAGTAACACAATGTTTTGTTTTATCAAATATATTACCCAATTACAAAACATTGTAATGAATAAATTTAAAATAAATTTATTATTTGTATTTACATTTGTTTGTATATGAATTCCATTTCCATATTTCATTTCAATTCGCAATTATAATTCTATATATCGTCGAGTGTATACATATAGATCACATATAGGAACACTATATCCTGATTATCCTACCCTATGTTGACACTACGGTACATAATTACTTGAGCATTGTGGATACGGATTGGATGCATACATATATATAGTATACTACAGTTTACCTTCCACCCTAAGCAACTATCTAATCTCTCTTGGAGTTTGCTGGGTATATGTTTAATTCTCGTCCACGGTATTATCATTACATATCTATTGAGTAATACACATACATATTGATATATATATATGTGTGTGTGTGTGTATGCATACATCCTGAATAATTGAAGAACAAACATAAATTAATGTTTAATAATTAATCTTAATGTATGTTTAATATATGTTTAATGATAAATTGATTATATTTCACCTGAAATATTAAATTTGTATGAAATATGTGCGAAATATAAACATAAGCTGATGTTATTTTGTTACTTTTTAATTTCTTTATGTAACTATTTCTTTTAATTGAATTCATTCGCCTTAATTATAAAAATTATTTCAATTAGAATAGAAGAGTTGTTAAAAGAAAATGGTAATTTTTGCGCACGTGCAATTAACCTAGTTTAATGTTACAACCATAAAATTTTTTTCGCTTCTATGCTTTGAGGGTTTAATTATTTGGTAGTTAGATAGCTTCATTTTCAAGTCATCTACATACTGGCAATATTTATCTTATTCGTGGTGATCCGTCTCTCTCTGCTTCTTTTTCATTTTTCGTTTCATCTGTCCCTTGAATTTTGTCGTTTCATATATTTCATTTTACTTCACTTTGTCTCTTCTCCTAATTTCTCCTCTCTCTTATTTCCAATGTTACATATATAGATGTTAAAAGTACTGGAAGACAAACATTGTCATGGCAACTTGTGGTATACCGAGTTGCACACTGTTGCTACTGCTGCTGCTGCTGCTTCTTGTGTTCCCTGGTGCATTCCATACTCGTGTATTTTTAAACCAACACGCTTGTTATTCTGTTTCATTGTAAAATGAAATACGAGTCCACCTTTTTTTTTCTTCACAACATTTCTTTCACATCATGATGGAAATTCGATAGTTAAAAAAAAATTGTAAAAAAGCAAAGCGAAGTAAAGTAAAAATAAGATAAAGTAAATAACCATTACCTCGTCGTCATGACAAATGAAAATAAAGTCTTCAATTATGTGGGGAAAAAAATATCTCATTGATGTTACTTTATACATTTCCACTTTATATTTTCATTTTGAAAACATAACAACAACGAAAAAATAGAGAATATATATATATATATATGTATGTGTGTTTATTTATTCTCATACAGAGTAAAGTTACATATATTTTTGTTGGATATGTGAGGTATCTTGTGAAATTCACGTAAACAAAAATCATTTCTATCGCATTTTATTTCTCTATGTTCTATTGGTGAATCTCATTTTGTCTTTTTGTCATTTCGCCTGTACTCGCACATCGTGACAGTTTTACGGCAATAAATAAATTCGCCACGCGATGCCCACAATTCTTCGTGTGTTGTATCACCCAGACAGAAAACAGTTCACTTCGTTGCGCGGTGCACATTCACTCATGTATATATGTCTTCCAAAATATCTATATCGTACTATTTACAACCATATATATATATATATGTATTTGCCAACATAGTGCGGATTGTTATGTATAACCCGAGAGAAAAAAATTTGGCGACACGAAGAAGCGAAAAAAAAAAAATCGAGAGGAAAAAATGAAAAAAATTGTGCAAATGCAAAAGGAAGAAGAAAAAAAAAACGCGAATGAAATAAATAAAAAGAGAGAATGACAATATTACAGGCGCATTGAACACAAGGAAGGTCGATGGGATGGCGTCGGTTGTAAATCAGTTTGGCGCATCGCACGTACGCGACAAAGACTGAGAGAGATAGAGAGAGAAAGAGGTATTTCAGTTAAATGACACATGAGTATCCTCCGAAGCGTTTCTCTCCTGTTGTTCGCTCGTGTTTCCCTCTACTTCAATTCACCATATATGTTTTATATATATATATATATATACTGTCATTATTTGTCGCCCTTGTTCGGCTCGGGTGTTGTAGAATTCAATGCGTCGCATTGTCCAACACATTCTGACCGGACGATATTACCCGTGGCAGTGAGAAAGGGTGTGTATAAGTATGAGTGTAGATAGATTTGAAGTGAGGGCGAGTGAGTTGGTGTATACACGTTCGATAGAATATAAGTGGATGTAAAAGAGAGATGCGAAGAAGGAGTGAAAGAGGAAGAATAGTGAGATGAACTCGAGTTATGGCCACAGACACACACAGTGGACACGATGAATTATGTCGTGTCTCGAAAAAAATCTTTTCTCCGTTTATATATTTCTATTTTATTATGATTTTTATTATTTTTATTTTATTTTATTTTTTTCCCTTCCGTTGTCTACTTCACTTCTTCGGATGCGTATGACTAAATTCAAAAAATATTCACGCGCGACACGATGGTATGAATATAATACGATCATCGTAACGAATTGAAGGGTCGAGTTTTATAGTCAGGCGTTGTGTGGTGGTGATGGTGGCTGGGGACGAAAGGAAATGAATTTTGAGAATTGTGTATAACGAGACTTCGAGACATGTTTGACGATTGTCGTGGGTCAGTCTAGCGTGCTTTAACTGCGAGTGACCATTTTTATCATTTTATTATTTCCCTTTTGCCTTTGCTTTTCTTTTTTCATTTTTGCTCGACACACTCTCTATCTCGCTTTCTCTTTACACCCCGTCATATTGACACATTCACCCTTGCACTCGCATTCTTTACTGTATATATATATATATGTACAAACGTTTATAAGGACGTGATGGCAAATAGTCAAAGAGTGGGACAGTCGATATGAGCACGCAAACGGAATAGCCAACGATAAATTTAAGACTGTTACTGCCTTTCGATGGTTTAATGCGAGGGAACTGAATTGAGTGGCTCCACGTCGCCGATCTTCAAGAAAAAGTAAAAAAATAATAAGAAAAAAAAAAATGAAAATAGTGAAAAGAAAAATGAATTAAATGAAGAAACAAAAATATATTGATGTGGCACAGCCAAAGCGATGAAACAAAGAAAGAAAGATATATAAATTATTATATATATATATATAAACATTCACATGAAGAATAAGTGGTAGTAGATTTTTCAATTGGACAGACATTATTGAATTGAACTGCTAACTGGAGCGCAAAACTAATTAAGAGCCCTATATAAACAAAGGCAATTTATAACCCTTCCCTTTTCCTTCCTCTCTCAATTTCTGTGCCATCAATAAATTGAAAAAAAAAATTCTCAAACATCCATAAATCTTTATCCACAAATAGAAGAGAAAATAAAACGACACTTATACAGTCACACAAACACACATCCGTGTATCAATAAAATGACAAAAAAATAAAATGAAAAAAGAAAGAAATTCTTCAAAAACAATAGTGACTAATGAACGCGGCCAAGTCCACCATCAATCAATAGCCAATCGACTAACTCACAACCCTAAAAATACAAAGTAATGATGATATAATCGGCAAAACTTACTTTCATCCTTGATATATATATTCAAAGAAAAATAAATAAATAAAAAAATTAATAAAAATAAAAAAATACATTAAAATTTGTTCATCCTGCGATACTATTACAAATAATTGAAAAAAAAAAAAATAAAAGTTTGCCTTTCGATGTCAGCCGTACCGAAGCTCACTGGATAAACGAGTGAAATGGTTCTGACGTGTAGTGGATCCTGTGTACCATTCCATAATCCATTGTGTCCAGTGCCAATTAAACGGTGCTGCCATGCGTATGGTCAGGAACTAACCGGCCGTTCTCAACGCGGTCACGGGTCTCCGGAGCTCATGGATGGTATCACAACTACTACTGCACATACCATACAACTATACTATACCTAACGCTATACAGCATTCTCCAATACATACATATATACATGCACACCCACACACACACACACACACATATATATATATACTATTCTTGAATCGTATCGGTGCTGTTACGTGCACAGGGTGCACAAGCCACCCACACACCCGGAATACGTACCCTCAATCGGTAGAACCCGCTGATTGGGGAGCATCTGGACCACTGTCCTCCCGGCAATTACCGGGACCGGTACGCTTCCCGTCTATAACTGTACACAATACCCTGGTACAATATACTACGCCATCCATATACGTATATATATCTGTTATATTCTATTCAGGTGTGGAAAATCATTATCTTATTTTTATATTCTTAGGGATAATGTCATGATTTTTGATTTAAGAAATGATATATTATAGAAATTGAATTGGATATAAAGTTCATTTTTAATATTGTTCGGATAAATATTTAAAAATATTTTAGCAATTGATAATAATTTATGAATAAATAGATAGGAAGTTAGTATTTATTTCAAGAAATGAAAGTATTCATTTTTCCATGATGAATTGTAGTTTTGATTATTTTTATCTTTTTATAAAAATTGTTGAGGCGATATTGTTATGATGTTAATAATGGAATATTAAATTATAATGAAATTATTGGCGAAAGCCTCGTTGGATATTTGCAATCGTCGGGTCTAATAAGTAAAATATATTTGTACTATAAACATATATAAGAATTAGGGTGTGCGAATCTCATTAGTTCAAAGGGAATAGACATCTTCTCAGTTAATTAATCACCACATAGGTTATGTTTATAATAATTAAGTAAGTCATCATATTATCATATATATATATATATTTCTGTATCTTGGGACTAAATAATAAATAAAAAATGTTATTTTATAAATATTTTTTCTTAGGTTGATTATGTTGAATTCTGTGAATTAATTTAAGAGTGGTATAGGGTGGTTGGTATGTGGTCAGAGTACATATACGTGATATGCGTGCGGGAAGTTAATCGTACGCATATATACATTGACATATAGAGCGTGGAAATAATAAACTGACGGGACACAACAGACGTTACAGAACGGCGAGCATAAGAGAGAAAGAAAAAGACACGTGTTCAGCCACGTGTGTATATGTGTCCTAACCCTCATCAGCTTATTCCTCCTTTTGCACATAAACATATATGTATATCTATATTTTCATCATATTTTTTTTTACATCCCTCTTTTCACATTTTACCCGACACTGACTGACTCACCCGTGTGAGCTCAATGCTCATCCTTTTTTTTTCTTTTTTTTTTTTCATTTTTTTTTCCTCTTCATTTATTTCCGCATATTGACGTATATACACATAAACATATACATATATAGCTGTCAACTTCATACAAGTCTCATCATTTCAATATTGCTTTTATTATTTCATAATTCCCAACACCCGCATTTTATATAAATCCCCAATGAATTTATCAATTCACAATATATTTCATACTGTTATCTTCAACACTCTATATATTTATATAAATATTAAAATACGACATTGAATAAATAATAAAATAGACAACTCCAATATTGAAAAAAGGGTAGGTGTTACACATGAACTGAATAATATTGCTCGCTATTCTCCATAATTTCCATTGGCACTCAACAGTCCTGAGCCTGTTAATTTATATTCATATTTTATCGTTGAGCAATTTGCAAATTTTTTTCACTTTTTGCATCTATTGCAATGCATAAATACATATATGGGGTCACACCTGGATAAAGCAGATGGCACGAGACCGCTGTGGATAAAATATATATGTTATAAGTATACCCTTGAGGTGGATGATGGTGATCGCGAGTCACGCCGACTCGAAGGAGCTTCGGCGAGAGGTAAGGTCAGTGCCATGTACGTAATGTGGTTAGTGACCGCGTGACGTCATTGCCTCTGATATACCACGTGACTTCACTACTTTTTTTTCCTCTCTTTCTCGCTCTCGCTCTCGCGCTTCCTCTTCGTTCGTTGTTTCTCTCGACCTAACGTGGATACAAGTATATATATGTATGGTTCAGTTGAACGAGAGAGGAAGTGTCTGCGGCGAGAGTATTATATCGGTATACGAATCGATGCGCGGACCGCGCGAGGGAAAGGGATTGTCATGAGTGGGAGAGAGGAATGAAGTGAGAGGAGATGGAAACGTAGTACTACGACTCGTACTATACACACGTGCGTTTATAGACTCGATATGAGCTCGCCGCACTCTCGATGTTTTGAGTGCTGATGTGTGATCCGCGTGTCCGTGTCTGCGAACTCTGTCGTTTCATCAAGATGATGTCGAGTATACAAATCATAATAATACTGTTTACATCCGTATGCTGTATGATGGTTATATGTATATATATATATTTATATATGTATAACGTAATGCAATTGTCGAGTGTAGGGAGGATGCACAACAATGAAGTGACGGTCTTTAAGTATAAAATAAATATATATGTGGGCGATGATGAGAGGAGAAATAAAAATCTGAATATATTTTTATATAAGAGATAACATAGAGGACGTGTGGTTTTATAGTGAGGTTGTGATAAATAGTATTCTGCAGGATGAGTGATAAATTCTATATCGAGTGAGGATGTGTCCTTTTATTATTTATATATTAGTAAAAAATATTTTCGATATGGAATAGAGCTTCAATAATCATTGACCTACTTGAACTGTATATTTTTCTTGTACTCTCTTCGTTTATATGTGTTTTCGTTTTTAGTTTTGTTTCCTTTCACTATTATATATAAATGTATATATAGATGTAGCTGATTTTTATATAACCTCCTGATATGTTTGAAGATTTACGTTTTTGAATTCGATAAAAGTTTTTCGTATATAGATAGAAAAGTGCATACGCAAGAATGGTGCAAAAATTTTCGAGAAAATGTGATGGCATTGGTATAAAAATGAGAGAAAATAAAAAGAAGAAAAAAACGACACAGTCGAGTCTCGAACATATATATATATATATATATATATTTGGTGATATGAAATATGAAAATTTTATGTGAAAAGATGCAATTTTTTCCTTGTCTTTCACGGGTATTGGAAAAATCTCAACGTAACGAAATAAGAGAGAAAGGAGGATAGGAAGATTGAGATGAACACCCGAAAGGTGGTTGTACAAACTTGCTCGTCTTGCAGGAATACAGTATAGATAGGATTGAATTTTTCTTCGTTTGAAAATTGCGGCCAACTCGAATAGAAGATCAGCCAAGCGGATATTACTGCATTGAACACATCTATATATTTTGCTTAAATTGCTGAAAACTTTTATAAGTTGCAATTTTCCAATATGAAATAAATACATACACAAAAAAAAAATACAAACATAAAACATAAATAAACGACGAAAAAAGTGAATAAAAGTATTTCCTCATGATGATTAGTGAAAAATATCAAGCAAATGTAGCAGCGTTAGTGTTTGAATGTACAGTCAAATGGTTGTTCTGCAATAATGCTGGTATTGTTGAGCTTATCAAGCGAAACTAATTGGATGCGAACAGCTGGGCTGTCAATGCGCGCGACCACCACAACAACTCTTGCGAGTCTATGTCTAAATCCCGCCGTACGTTTCTCCTCTCTCGTCTCGTCATCGCGTCTCTCGTGTGTACTTTACACTGATAATGTAATAGGCCTATCTAGAACACAAAAGCTTCAATAGATTAATCAATTTCATCTTTGCATCATCTTCCAACAAAATAATCAAACAAATCAACGTAAATTAAAATTCATTTTATTTTATATTATTTTATTATCTATAGACTTGATTTGAATTCATTTATAAATATATTAATTGAGTAATTTATATTTTTAAATATACAGTTATTTAATTAATTTATTCATGTTGCCATAAATGCACTATTTCATTTATTTTTCCAAATTGTTTCTTTAGAGGAAGCCAAACTGCAGTGTCCAAGTATATTGTACAGTGAACGAGAGCTTTAACGCTATGAGGTTTATCGACTTTGAAACAAGTTTCTCACCGGCAGCCGTTATGCCAATCGGGACAAACTCTTACGTTGGGCTATTACTACTGCTACAACTTCGACATAGAATAGTATAGAGCGAATTTTAGATGATGGGGCAAAAGAGGGATGCAAGTTTCGAATGCATATAAAATCATCCTCTCATAGAATGTAGAGAAAGATGACGACATTGAGTACATAAGAGAGCGCGAGAGAGAGAAAGAGAGGAAGATCGGGTTGGTATAGCTGCCTTTGGGACAAGTGAGATTAGTCGATAAAGCCCCCCGGGTCTAATGCCGATACGCGGTCCGTCTGCACACTGCTAAAAGTGCAGTAAAGGGGGGTCACATGATCCTGAAGATTGGCAATACCAAAAGAAAATATGGAGAAAAAAAAAAGAATAAGAAACAAAAATAATTGAACGAATGAAATATATATGAGATTGAAATGGATGAAGAGAAAAAAAATAGAAAATGAAAAGAAAAAGAAGAAGAAGAAAGTCTACTTGCATCAGAGTATATAAACACATCAAGACAAGTGTACAAGTGTATGTCTTGTATATAAATATATGAATTGAATTTATTTATTCAATAATGTCCATCAGACAGTTCTAATAAAGTAGCAATATTAATTTGGTTTCTTTTTTTCACTCACGTGCTCAACATTCATCACCACAATCATTTCAGCAAGTTAACTGTATAGAAAAAGCCCATCGTATATTCTTACTATATACAATGTATACGTCTGTATCATGATGAAGACAATAATCATCATCATCATCATTATCATCAGTGGGTCCCTCCCTGCAATTTTTCTCGAGGCCCGTTGAAGTGCTGTTGCATTATTATATACTGTATTCTACTCTCTCCTTCTCTCTCATTTTCTCTCTTGTTTTCTATTTATCTCTCTCATCTCCCTGGCCAAGTTGACTTATATATACGCTAAATGGCCATTGAGTCAATTACGCGAATAAAGTGACCATTGTGCGACGCATCAGCATTTTTCTAACCCCATTTTGCGCAACAACATAACATCAGAGATGGCACACATACATATGTATATTATGTACATTGGTGTCTTAATTCATGGGACAACACATGTATATATATATATATATATATATATATATAGATTGAAATTAGTAAACACTCTTGTATATATCTGTGCAATATATTATGCATTGTCCTACTTTGGTTTGGCGAGTCGGGTATATGGAATTATACTTCTGATTTATTGATTAAAACGAATGACTATAGACAAAAAACAAGGAGTTCAATGTGGGTGTTTGTTTGTTTGTGTGTGTGTGTGTGTGTTTGTGTACGTGCGAGCGAGAATGAAAGAGGATCGGGTATAGTTCGAGATAAAAGAGGCCAATGCGAGAAAAATGATGACCGAGCAATATTTTTGCAGTAAATCGATTATAGTATATACAACCTTCTATCTAGAGTTACTTCCGCTCGATGACTCGCTTGAGTGCCGCATAAATTGAGCGATAATCGCACACTCGTGACTTGGCTCGAGTTTATTTTATTGGAAATATGACTCTTATATATAGTAGGTATGTACAAAAATATATATATTATACTGGAATGACAAAAAAAAAGAACGAAAAATTGGCAGGTTATTAATTCATTATTTATACTTTCCATTTTTATTTATTTATTTTTTTTTTCTTACAAAAAAAAATTCAATTGGCCCTTTTCACATTTTTATTGTATGTATGTGTACATGTATGTATTGTTTTGATGGAAAATCGAATAAACCGTGGGACAGTGATATATATATTTATAAGGTATAGGTTAAAACCACGTGAATTTGCAACCCCGTGTGGTCTCACAACGCCCACTACGTTAATACACTTAACCCCCGCCAGGCAACCCTTCATATAATATAATATCTATTCGTATATGTGTGTATATATATATATATAGGGTGTACTTATCGTCGCGCGCCATGTCCGTCATACTACCTTTATATACGTATATAGACATTTATATAATATTGCTCCTGGTCCATTATACGCTTTTGAAAATAAATTACCGCACGATGCCCAAGTCGCGGCTCGGGTAATGGCCGGGTTTTACTTCAACGCGGACACGTGACCACGCAAAAGTTAATGATCGGTTTTCATTCAGTATAAATAATACCCTATAGGTACTTCTTTCACTCACTTTATGTTCTATATCATACATGTATTTATATATAATGTGCGTGTGAGAGGAACACTGCAATTTTTTTTTTCTTTTCAAGTGTATGAGAACGAAAAAAAAAAAAAAAAAAAATTGCACGCCAAAATTAATGGGTAGACATTTTTTTAAATTGATTGTTGACGATATTGTCTGATTATAAAGACAATTATTACATCAATTGTTTGGTTAATTTGTAAATAATTAATTTTTTTTATATATAAACGTGCGTTTATTGATGTTAGTTTGTGCTGTTACTGTTGGAATTAATATTACAAAATGAAAATAGGTGGACAATTCTCTTTATTATATCCTCCTCCGTCTGTTTGTATATAGTTTGTTGAATATGTAAATTGCAAACGATTGCAGCGAGCAAGAGAGCGAGAGAGAGAGAGAGCGAATTGAATACAAAATGACCGGCGGGTATAGAAGAGTTTATAATACCAGTGAAGATGAAAATTTCATAGTAATTGTCTTTATTCTATTTGGTATATTGAAGTGAAAGAGAGTAGAAAGAAGGATATTATATGTGGTGATAGCGGAGTCGCACATGCACGATAAGTTTTTTTTTTTTTGCGGTAGTGACATGCAAGTGAGAATGTCCGCGCGTGCATTGAATTGCGTGCATAACTTTAGCACACTCATCAGCTAAGTGCGGCCTCTATATATATAATATATAGTGATTCAAATAACTGGCGCACGATTTGTTATTAGTAAATGAGAAGGAAATGGATAGAGTCTAAATTCAATTTCTTCCATGTTTTTTTTCTTTCTTGTCTTTCACTTTCTTCATCATTTATTGCTGGATTTCACATCATTCATGCAGTGCTTATCTTTTTATTCCATTCACCTCTCTCATACTACAAATAATTTTACCATCTCTCTTTGATAATACAACGATAATATAATAAAAAATGAAAATGGGTGTATTTGAATGTAAAATGTTTGGATGAAATTAAGGAGAATAATTCAAGTCTCTTTATGACAGATCAGTGCAAGAGCATGATGTGCATTAGGGTTAATTTAATATAGAAAGATAAGCCATGCAGGTATATATTCGCCACCCTACGATACCATTTCCTCGTAACTTGGATAACGCGTTGACCCCTTTCTAAATATATATATATATATATATACGTGTTTATATACATAACTACTGTAATGTGTCGTTAATACTGCGAACCCCACCGACACTATAGCAACTTTATACATTATGATAATTATATATTATACAGAAACTCGAATGTGAAATATATATGTATATATATGGTTCTGCATACATATATTTTATTGTAAAGTTCTAATGAAATATACCAAACACTGTATGCATAATATTTTTTTTTCTTTGGAAATCTCACACGATCAATAATTTGTAAAATAAGTGAACTATATGTGCAATGCACATATAGTTCATATCACGAGATAAAAATCGTTGTTAACATTATTATTTCAATTTGCTACACATCCGTTGTGAATATATTGCGTTATCGATTGAAATAAATGTTATGTGATGATGACGATGATGATAGGTAGGATGATGAAGAAGAAAGGAAAAAGGATATAAAATAAAATAACAAATATGATAATAA
>CAJUYH010001096.1:39207-52795 GCA_910591685.1 Galerucella tenella
TATATATATATATATATATATTCTCTTTTCACTTGCAAGGGGACAGCTTCGATTATTCTCTTGCTTGCGTATGTTTTTCGCGAACACGGCTGAATTTTCGAAACTATATATATATACAAGAGTACTATTTTGCTATCTCTCGCGAGTGAAACGCCCGTCGAGGCGTTTCAAATTAAGCGACAACTGCGTCGGGACGCAAACACCTGCGGCCGTACTTTTCCAATGAAGGTATTGTGTGCACCCGCTTATATATATATATATATATATATAAATACAGCAACGAGAGACGAGCGAGAATCCCACGTAGATGAATGAGAAAGCACAGTATTATGTGTTGCAATGAGCAAAAAAAAAATATAACGCGGTCATAAAAATGAAATCAGTAACATGGCAAAACATTTTAAATTAATTAAATTTATTTTATATGCCAATCGTTTAAATAATTTTTAATTTCACTGACAATTGTTAAATCAAATATACGGCAGTTGGTAGGATACATATGCTATTTATTTATTCATTTATTTTTTATTGTATGAAGAATGTGGTTGTACAACGAAAGATTTTCCCACAATCTTGAGAATGAAAAAATCATCCCCTTGAAGAAAAACGAATGGAGAAAATAATAATACCCTTTATACACATCGTTCCGGAACACTTGTCTATAGGTTCTCTTTATACTCTATTCATATATTAATATATATATATATAATTGTGTGTATATGTATGTGTGCTAACCTGCTGATGACGTTTGCGGTTGCCATTGTGATTTGCAATGGTAGCCCTTTCACACATCCTGTCCATTGTCGCGCACATTTCTGGCATTACCTATACGACTTTGGCTTCTGGTGCATTCTCCAACCGGAAGTACATAAGTGCGTTATTCTAACGACGCGCAATATTGCGTTCCATGCTGTGCGAATAAATACATCGCACATCCAATATATATTATAGCTTCAGGATAATGGGTGAATGTTAATGGAAGCAAGTATAGAGACAGATAGTGCGTGCAAGTTATATATTGCATTGCAATGACTTTCATTAATGAGTGAGTGAGAGCGATGCATATGGCGTATATTATACATGATATATATATATATATATATATAGGAGGATCATTCAACCTCGAAGGCCAGGAATGTGCGTGTTTCACTCCAACGCTTCTATACCTCATGAATTTTACAACGGACTTGGAAATTACAATTTTTATTGTTACATTTGACCGCAACATCAATGTGTGGGCGTGATAAAATATTTATTTGCACATTTTTATTTGGGTGAAAGTGATGGGTTGCGCGTGTGGTTAGCCCAGGTCGTGAAAGTGTTGATCGAACCGTGACGAATAAAATTGGGTCAAATTCGATGTTATGTTTTATTTATTTATTTTCATAACGACAATGAGAAAAAAAAAAAGAGGGAAAAATATTTTTCGGATGACACATACACACGATGATTTCACCATATGCGATGGTAAATTTACAATAGAGAGAGGTGCATATATTTCCTGTTCCTGCATTTTCATGTGTACAATATGAAAAAAGTGGTTGCGGTGTTTAAAGGAGCGTGAAAACGCATAGTTATGTTTTTATTGTTGACCAGCAATTTTTATTTTATCCTCTCTCTTACATTGTATTTTATTTTTTTTATTCTTTCATTATTATTATTATTTTCTTCTTCTTTTTTCTTGCACTTTTTTCTTTCTGACATATTAGTGACATTTTTTTAATAACTGCACCTGCATATCTTCCATCAACTCCGCACCTGAGGTTGTACACAAAGAGAATAAAAGTATAGGGCGTGTGGAATACATTTTCCTTTCGGCACTTCCGCGCATATTGACGGATTCGCTCACTGTGATTATGTCTTTTACTCTCGGTTTTTCTTCATACTATTGAACATTATCCGACCATGAAATCGCCATCATTGTCTGCGAATATTCACTCAATGCTGTATACAATTAAAGAAACCACCGTAGCGTTACAATAACAGCCGTTACTATAATGAGATATGAAAACAAAAATATATAACAATATAACAATCACACAAAAATAATTTTCAAATTTAATATCTTAAATTTATTGCAGCCAATACACGTACACAGCCATATAGAAACATAGACATAGTATATATATATATATATAGGATGATAACAATTTACATGAGCTGGCTATATTTAACACTGGCGATAACAACATTTAGTGCAATGAAATTGACATTGGTGACATTGTCAATGGTAGATCGTTTACATCTACAACTTTATTTCCGTGGTAATCATTACCTACAGACCATATATATATAGTGGACTACAAAACTGAGACGGAGAGTGAATATAGGCGCCTAAGGGCATATATATAGGTTAGGGAGCATTTTGACGACGACTGTAGCATATATATATATATATAATACTGACGACATCAAGCGCTGTAGGTATCTCACAGCATCGCTCCAGCTTTTGGACGATCATACTCGCGTCACACAGAGCTTCCCTCGGGTGCAACTATGCCTTTGGCTTTGATGTTACCTATAGCGCCATGTGATCGTGCTGTTATATCGCAGTTAATAGGTGAAGCAAATGCATATACGTTAGCGGAGCTTCGCCCGTTTCGACTATGACTATAACCTACAGTGTCCACACATTTCTATATGTATATTCGAAACCTCCTCACTGTAGATACACTCTCTCACCCTTTCTCTCTATCTCTCTGTCTCTCTGTCTCTCTGGTTCAGTAGAGTCATATTCGTCAATCGACATATCCCGAAATGCAATTACCGTGCAAGATTAGCATGGCCATCAATTGCGATTTGGTTATGCATCGTATAGGAATAGATATATATGTGTGTTCATGGATGATGAGAGAATTTTGAATATTTTAACATAAAGAATTATTAATTATTTTTCATTCGTAAAATGGAATAATTAATACCTATCTCAATATTTATAAATTATTGAATGTACTTTGTTTATATGATGTTTATTATTTTCATCTAGATTATAAATATTATTTATCATTATTTATTTATTTTTGTAAAGAATATTTCAGGACAATTGAAAATTTACATTTGGAAATTTTAGCGAATATTTTTTATTGATATTTATTGACAATTATTACTTGACATTGATATTCAATAAATAATCTCTATATATATTATACATAACTGTCATATATATTATCATTCTAAAATATCTTTTTGATATTTTTCCTATTGGTAGCAGAATGTGTTGAGCTGCTCCAATATTACGATGTGTATATATATATATATATATTTGCTATAGTCTTCGACAATAGCGTAATTTTGATTTATAGTGTCTCTGCATATCTATATATATCGCTCTCTAAAACGCCTGGACGTTTCTGGCATACATATTAACTGTATAGTCATACTGTACGTATATGGGGTGTGTATGTGCGTGGTATGGCAGTATCGTGATATCGCATGGACGCCACCGTGATTTGTGGACGTCAATACTGGGGTTATGCGTGACGTATCTCACCGATCATAATTACATCCTGTTACTGGAAATCCCTTCTTGCCAGCTATCCTGTATATCTATCTATCAGCCTACCTCTTCCTTCGCCCTTAAATTCACTCACTCCAACACTCTCATCTCTATCCCTCTCACATGAGGGGGGATGAATGCACAGCAACATCCGAGCGCCGTCTCTTCCTCATATGCTTAGCGCTATTTGGTTTCTCTGCAGGCGAATCACAGGCATATCTATATATATATATATATATTACTTTGACGATATATCTTGCAATGGCCAACATTTTGATTTACTGTTGTTGACGCGAATGTCCGATGGCTTGACCACTCAATTGCTCCTCACTTATATCCTCAAGGGACATCACCAGCGACAAACAAAAAAAAAAACAAAAGGGATTTTGTCAATGATCAAAAGAGCTTCTAACGTGATGTCCACAACAGACATTTTGTTCATTTCCCAATGGGAATCAATTAAATCCAAAAGAATTTTTTTTTTATATGGCAAAAATAAATTGTGTTTCTTTTCTTTTCTTCTCTTATTATTATTTCATTTTTTTCAAGTGTAATATAAATCAGTTAAAAGACGTTGGATTTTTAGATAATATTTATATACGTCATATATATACTAATCTGATGCTTGTTCAAGCTGACATTCTCAAATGTTTCTCACCCTATTTCTCATCCAGTTCACCAGGGTGTAACACATATTGTTTTCTCTACTGTATATACTGTGCACTTACATAAACGTTATGTAACCTGGCTCTCTATGATGTTGGCGAGTTGTTTTTAACCAGGGATTTACATATACCACTGTAGCCGCCACTCTTCGTGTGTCACTAAATCAAAATAAATATAACCCGTGTATATAAATCTACACACATCAGCCTGAATGCACTTTCATTCAAGACTATTAGTATAAATATGGTTATAATGTAAGGTAAGGTCTGTCGAAAGTATAAACAGCTACTAAATCATATGTGAACCCTTGAAATAGTGAGTTTAACTATTTAAAGGGGTAGATAGGAGATGTCATAGATAAACGTGCGCACTTACAAAGTATCTCAACGAACTTCACTACATTAAAATATTAATTTTTATTTTTCTTAGCACTTATATTAGGTAAATGTTTCTATATTAAATGAACAACATCATCTATTAACTATTTAATTTATAGGTAAAAAAAAAAAAGTATAAGATTACCGGAGGATGAAGGAAATATTGATGGGAGATATTTTTAGAAATTGGACAGTGAAAAGTTGTCCGGCCGGGTCACTCACGACAGATCAATTCCAACGTTGACTCTGTCTTTAGTGTGCTGCATGTGTTGTAGGCACATCAGCTATATATGCATATGTATACGTACATACATATATATATACTGAGGGGACTAATGTATTGGCAAGGGGATGGTGGTGCCAGAGGTCCGCGATCGCCGAATTAATCCGCCATTAATTCAATCCCCGGTGTTCGCTGGAGCGAAAGGTGCCAGAGTGTGTAAACCTCCGTTGCGAACAAGATAGAGGTGAGCGTTGAAGCTTGGACGCTTTATAAATGACCGTTCTGAAGCCCGGACTCTTCTGTAAATATATATATATATATATATATATATATATATATATATATATATACAGTTTATATTTATCCATATGTATATATGTGCATGTGTGTCCACTGAATATTATTTCGCGAGAATCTTAATGCTGCTCATGTATGCATATACCGTGTTGTGATTAATATGCCGCGAGGGTCGAGAATCGCTACGCAATTTATCAAATTAAGGGGTTGAACAACATCCAGATAAAACTCGCGAGCGTGGAAAAATATATATATATATATACACCACTCTACTTGTTTGTCTCGACTTGTTTCATTTTTATTCACTGCTTTTTAACGTACGTTGTCTACTAGGCTGCAATAATACAAACACAAATACAAACACATATGTGTGAATAATATAGTCAAAGATTATTTTATAATTTATTCTGTATCAGTTGAAAAATGACTGAGGATGACTTATCTGTATCGAAATATGTGCGCTGTCCAAAATGACATACGTGCCATGTACTCTCGAAGAGGCGTGACCTCTCGCACTTTGTTGTCCGGTTCACTGGACATCAGGATTTTTTTTTTTTTCATCATGGGCGTGAGACAAATATTAAGTTTGAAGAAACGAAACAAAAAAAAAATTGATCCTGGTTCTTTCATAACTGGACAATGTGCAATGACATGTACATGTTAAAATGGCGAAAGGGGAAAAGAGAAAAAATGAAAAAATGATATTTACATGCAAGTGATGTTTGCAAAGAGCAGTGGAGTCGTTCACGATACGTGACATGACATCTTCTCAAAGTCTTTTTGTCTAATAATCCATTGTGTGTGTCAGTGTGTGTATTGCTGATGCTGTTGGCTACTGTAGTAAGTATATATAAATATATATAGGTAACATATTGTGTATTATATATCTTGAAAGTGAAACGTACAATTTTATTCAATCTCCAACGTCCAAGAGACAGTTTTTCATTCTATGTATATAATATTTCTATGACGATGGTAACGTTGAATAAATTGTGTACAAATAAACGATTCATTTTAAATATATGCAGCGGAATAAAATAACGTGTGACTGTACTAAATGAAAATAATAAAAAAAAAAGGAATAATAATAAAATAAAATATGAATTAACGACAAGCGAGAGTGTGCGAAACTATTTTACATGTGAATATATATAATATAAAAATATATTAAATCGTGATCGGATGCATCTTTATACATGCGACGCCATGATCGAAGATAAAGATACGTCGGTTAATACGAATCAGGTTTTTGTATTAATATATATAAGTATATATTATATATGTATAAAGATCAGTTAAGTATTCACGGTGCAGTGAGTTTGATATCTTGCCGCGTTGTTGTTCTCAGATGAGTATATAGAGAAAGATGAAATAAAAAAAAAAAAAAAAAAGGGAACACACACGTGAGTCGAGTAGTTTTACGTGAAATATAGAGGTGACGAGAAACCAAAGAGATAGGATAAGAGAATATATATATATAAAAGATGATCAGAGTGAATGAGAATGAGTATATGTGAGTTGAGGTGAGGGCGCGCGTCTATATATTCGCAAACACGCAAATTTCAAAAGGCCCTCGACTATCTGATGTCCCGAGCATAAACGAGGCGCGGCCCTTTGACGACGTATGCAAATATAGATCGGCCATGATAAATTGCTCTTGTCAAGACACCCGGCATTTCGCACGAGCCCATTCAAACCAGTTTCCACATAGAGGAAACGGGATTCCGCATATAATTTTGCCGACGGTTGGTTCCACTCCACAGTATACGTACACAATACACACACGCATAAATATATATATATATATATATATGTATATATATATATATTAAATATAAATATGTGTCCTCATGCGTACATATGAAAACAGAGATATGTGAACATTTGCAAATGTTATTTGTTACATCTTTTGATAAAAATTAATGGAATTATACATTCAATGAGTTGATAATTTTTTTCTTTTTTTTTCATTAATACTAAATTAATTTATCTATCATTGTAATAATCCAAATTAATATAAATATTAAATCTCAATGTTTACAATATAATAATATACTTTCTAATAAATATTACCTTTAGTATTTTTTACTTAACTAGAATTATTTTTAATTTTATCAAACTATTCAATGGAACATTGAATATAAAGCAAACAAAATATCCTGATTACGTTTCATTGATCGTTTGCTCCATCTTTCTGTTGCGTATATGGTGTAGCGAGGTCGAGAACCTATAAACTTATGAAGCTCATCAAAGTTGATGTATTCACGTCTATGTCGTATGAGTTTGCTTCACTAGAAGCAACGGCAACATATATTTATATACACACACACACACACACACAGTTACACACACTCGCAATCATGCACAAACGCAAACATACACTCTAACACCATAAATTCATATATGTATGTAAACATATAGCCGTATGCGATATCTCTCGCGAGAGACTTCGAGCATCTCGTATGCGCTTTGTGCGACCGCGTTTCAGCCACTAAAGCGTCGCGACGCTCTGAATTAGAAAACCCCTTTTGCATCATCATTATTATATATATCATATATATATATATATATATATATACGTATATATATATATATTTGTCGTGTGTTTTCGTGCAATGTACGCAGAGAGATGGCGGCTTATATACATGCCATTATCGTTATTAGTTCGTTACCACGATAATTATCTGACGTACACGAGGGGACTCTCTATAATCTTTGTATGCTTCTCAATTGCCTCAAATGCTCCCGTCCTTCCTCTCTCTCCCTCTCTCTCTCTCTCCCTCTCTCTAATAGAAGCCAAATTCTGATAACATATCATCACTTCAGTGTATACATTGCCATTCAATATTCCATCAAATGAAATTCATCATCAAAGCTAAACTATTTATATTATGTATTTTTATTATTTTTTTTTTATTGTAACAAATTGAATGAGATGAATTTGTGAAATTGTTTGAGATTTTGTTACTGTGGATTACTGTCACTGTATAGTGTCTAACATATGAGCTGTATTGTCACGTGTCTTGGAGTTTCTCTTCTGCATTTCGTATACTATAGGTATTGTTCAGGAGTACCACTCAGTCATTACCGTTATTGGTTCGTTACTGTCATTATTAGTTCCATTACACGTGCGGTTGCTCGCGATTGATATTAGATGAGTATAACGTTTGCGTTTATATACTTGTATAAGTATACATACAAGACGTGTAGCTGTTTTAGTATATAATAGCATCGATTATCTATTATCAATTGAGCACCGTCTTCTTTTTTATTTTGTGCAGGACGGATTTTACTCTTTATTCTTATCGACTGTTGACTTTCTTTACGAACAAAATGTCCTTGTTCATTTCAATTGTTAAATACAATTTAAATTCTATTGAATTATTTATTTATTCAATCATGATAAATTGCACTTTTATCCAGTTTGAAAACTCGAATATACAATCCAATGGTACAATGGCCAGAAAGACAAATAAATTGGTCAACTTTGTCACTCAATATTCAAATTAAGAGAGAACTTACTGTCAATTATTAATCGCTTATACAAATTGTATTTTATGAATTAATAATAAATAGACAATATCACGATTGTAAATAAATTCATGCAGTTTCACCATTCAGAAGAATCCTATTTATTCAGGCACACAGTGTATATACCGTTGAATCAGAGTTATAGCAATTTTTTTTGCTTCTTCTTTTTTTTTTCCTACTAAACAAGACAATATATAGTTAAATAAAAGATCTATATGCAGTATTTTAACCAGTAGGGCCGATTTATACATACATTTATATGTATACATGTTGTATGTAGCAAAACGATAAAGAACCAACGTTATATATATGAATGTGACGTCGATACGACCGACGACAGTTCGTCGTAAAAGTGTTTTACGCACCCATGAAGGATATGTGTGTGTATATATACAGTACACTTGGACCAGTTTGTATTCTAATATAAATACAAATGCAAATTGTGCAAATGCTAGGAGCAAAAGCGACCCCCTACAAACTCATATATATATATATATATATATATAAACGTAATGAGACAATTTAGTTACGGAATTGGAGGTAAAAATGTGCACACTGTAGAAAAGAGAAGTCATTGATGCACAGAAATACCATAGTACATATACACTGCACCCTTTTTTATTTGTCTTTTCAAAATATTTTATCATTGTTGTATCTTTTTCTCTTCTCATTTAAAGCACTGCTTTGTGTTCAAACAATTCACAGATTTTTTTTTATATCATTTTTGTACTATTATTATTATTATTGTTATTTTTTTTTCTTTCTTTCCTTATGCTGTATTCATTAATAATTCGCAGGAAGGCGTGCTATGTTTGACAACCTTCATAGTGGCATACTCACACACATGTACATTCACATATCCAATAATTCACTCGTTGTGAATGTCGATAAATTTCCGAGCTGGATACTCTGGTTTAACCTGATATAATAATAATACAATCAATATCTTCATTGCTTATATTGAGAGAGGGAGAGAGAGTGAAGTTGGAAGGAGAGAGAAAAAGCAGCTCGGTCAGCATAACATAAGAAAAAAAAAATAAAAATCCAGTCGCAGATGTCACTGCATGTTGAAGAAGAAGGTTCCAAGAATATAACCATAACGAACACGAATATATATATATATATATGTAAACTTGACGATGCAAACACTGCTCCAGAATGCGCGGCTTCGTACGTCTCATATATATATATATACACACATCGACATTCGTTAACTATAGGATATACATATAGGGAAGGCAGAAGCGTTGGGCCGCAGCGGTCGTTGCTCGCACGTGGGTCTTGCAAAATGGAATTGCACCCTCGCGCCGCGCCGCGCAATAGCAAAACGAGTCACAGCAGAATATATATATATATATATATATATATGTGTGCATGTGTGTGTGTGAGTGTATATAGTGCAAGAGATGTGCGAGGTTTATGAGAGAAAGAGGATGTAAAGAGGGTATATATAAGACAAGCCGTGGTAAGAGAGCAAAGCGGTGAAAGGAAGAAGTGAAAAAGAAAGAAACCCTCACATACTCTCTTTCTCTTTTTTTTTTTCTTCTCTTTTTTTAAAAGGAAAAAGTGCGTGCATTGAGCTGTCGTCTTGCAATATCTCGTAGGATTGCATACACACATATATGCAGTCGTGTGTAGGTATATATAGATGTATGTATATGTATATATTGTTGACAAGGGAAACAGGACGTTGACCTGACCTGGTGAAACACATATAGAAAGTCCTTATGCATATCAGTGAGGTAGGGTGTGCGATGCATAGCTTGTACACTTGGGCCATTGATGATTGTTAATGGTTCTGGTGGTGGTGGTGGTGATGATGATGATGATGATGATGATGATGATGATGAAGGGGGAAGAAGAAAGAGGAAAAAAAAAGAAGTAGGAGATGTTGGTGAGAGAGAAAAAAAAAAGGGGAAGGTGAGGGTGAAAAGATGCAGGAAACGCAAATGCGCGAATGCAATTTCTGGGGAGAATTTTACATGGGATATGCACATTGGGACGCGTTGGTTGATCATATACATACATACATATATATATATATATACATTTGTGTGTACGTGTTTGAGAAAAAGAGAGTGCAAAGACCTGAGTACACATACAGATGATGGAAAAAAAAATATATATATATATATATATAAATATAAATACAGAAATGTAAAACGTCACTTTATTTATGAATATATAAATTTCTCAATGGAAAATAAATATGGCGATTGATATTTCCACATAAAAATTGTCACATTGCGTATTCATATATACCTATATCCATATAATTGTATTAGGAGTGGGGATTCACATTAAATTCTTCGTAAAAAAAAAGCAATTCTCATATGAATAAAGAGAAAAAATCAATAGGAATAAAAAGAAAATTTATTTATTTATTTGTTTATTTTCTTTTTTTTTTCAATGATGTCTGTATATAACAATCCCGTTTGACAATTGGAATCAAAAGACTGGTATTAAGTTTCAAGTGAGGCGAACGTATGTATATAGTATGTTGATCGGATCACATACGATGCTTATGGTGAATGCAACCACAAGTGCATATAGTTTTGTACAATACATATAGGGTACCTTACCAATATGTATACACGTACGGATATGAATATGGTAGATTGTGTGAGTGTGAGTGTTGGTTGCAATGGAAAATGAGACCGTATATGCATCTATCGTGTATAGGGAGGATAAAAAAGTAAGGGGGCAAAAAAGGGGAGAAGAGTGAGAAAAAAAATATATATATAGGACACGATGGTTGAGAAAGGTCGGGATAATGCGACAGGCATCGTCAGTGAATGCTATATCGTGGTTGACTGTACATTATGAATATGCTGTGCTATTCACCCCGCTTATTACTTTCTATGTGGTGCGTTACTCCTTTATATCTCGCTTTCTCTTTCTTCTTAGTCTTTTGCTCGTTGCCTTATTCTCTCCCTTGTATTCGTACGCTTTGCTTCGTGGCAAACAACTCAACATAGTTGGCATTCCGTTTTCAAAGAGACGCAAACGCACTCTCTCATGTGTTTGTATGTGTGTTTGTGTGCGATTGGCAGAATGCGGAGTGAATGAGGAAAAAGTAGAGAAAACGTGATTGAGGTCGGGTGCGCTTGTCAGAATCTCTGAGAGTCTATAGTAGAATTAATCCTTGTATAGGTAGAGGGTTAACTTATTTTATTGAATGGTGAGAGGTTGGCATGTGTGAGAGGGTCGATAACCCTTTGAAATCATAGCGCGAGTATAAGCGTGTTTTCAATATAGGAAAATTATCGGCAAAAAATAGTGTTTATTTACTTTTTTTTTTGTATTATACATCATAAGTAATACTTTGATTTTTATTTATGATATATATTTATTGATTGAGCTTTTTATTTGATTGTGTAAAATTTTTTTTTCGTGTTTTACTGAAAAATAGTAATTGGACATGGATAATATAAATGTGGGTGTGAAATTAACAGCTGGATAATGAAGTCGGTGCTTCATGCACTGTGAAATTGCAGTATACTCACTCGCGACACTCATCATTTGATTTTCACTTTGATTATATTTGAAAGAGACCATGCGAATGAAAATAATTCCCTTATATATATACACATACGAGTGTATATATATATATATATATATGTGCAAACTTCGTAAAATTTGGCGAATCGGAATACGATTTTGAGTGAGGTAATATACGTGCGGTAAAGCCTGTACCACATTGCCCGTGTCCCCGGGGGAATATTACCGTCACAATTTATATAAATTTTGATTTTCAGTTATCATGAAATGAAAAAAATGAAAAAAATTCAGATAATCCTATAATACAAAACTATATTTATTTGCCTTACCGCAAAAGCATTCATATAGTTTCTATGTTTCTTGTTATCTTTTTTTTTTATTATTTTTTTTTCATTTTCTTCATTTCTTTCCATCACTTGGGAATAGCGTTGGAAAAATTCGAATATCACGATTTTGTGCGACGTGTCAAATGAGAAGCGAAGGCGTATCAAAAATATTGCGGGGATCAGCCAGGGGATGCTGAAAACGACACGACGATATGAGACGAAATCCAGAGGCAAACGTCGCCGTCGCGAGAGAGGATGGAAGGGTGCTAAGGAATGAAATGGTATTATTTTCCCAACGCTAGCAATTTGTTGAGACGACTTATATACATATATATATTTATTTAGTATTTCTTCCAGGCGTTCACTTTGGTACCCGCGAAAAACAGTTGCAATATATATTCCGTAGTGATACCGGCGCTCTCTTGCTCACCATTCTCTCTCATGATGATGCCAGCATAGCATTCGTTATTTTTGCTCAATGAACGTTGTTCTTTATATCCGCCTCAAAACGAAGTAAACGGAGTCGAGATTGCGCTCACGAAATTTACTACCAACAAAAATGTCCACATATAATTCATGATAAACTCATACCCATACATATATATATATATATATACATGTGGATGAGTAAAATTTGAAAAATGAATCAAATAGAATATAATGTTATCTTTACTTTACCAAAAATAATTTAAAAATAATATATTTTTATTTTTATTTTTCATATATATTAAGTTTTTATTTAAGATCAAAATTTTTATATTAATCTACGCAATTAACTTTACATGTTTCCCAAATCAATTTTAATGTGTAAACGGAATTATATACACACACACTTGTATATATATGTATATATATGTACAAGGCACAAAAGGGATAAAAATCATTCTCACGTTTGAATGAACATTTGATCGTTAAACGTCAAAGATCGTGATCGGGTCGTTCAGTGAGGAAACGAAGCGGAATGTAGTATATATATATATATATATGAGAGAAACGACAGTGGTCTCTCGCCACATATAGAAGTGTGGGCTGCGAGGATTCTCCGCGCTATAAATCGGGGTGTACTCTCTCGTGCACTAGAGAATATAGTGTATAGGGCGGTGAGTGCAATCACGCGACGAAACCGGGAACTCATCCAACCCTCGTTTATATTATATAGGCTTTTTCTCTC
>CAJUYH010001097.1:0-11154 GCA_910591685.1 Galerucella tenella
GTACACGCATATTTCATATTTTGCTTGGATATTAATTTATAATAGTAAATATGATATCAAGAATTACTAATAATAGGAAATAAACCAGTTTTCATCGGAAATTACTCCCAAATTTTAAAATAAAATTTAAATCTCAATGCACTTTCCAACCACAACCCGAGGATTTTCGAACGCTACCGATGATACGTGTGATGTCATATCTCTTGTGTTTACTTATGTCAATATATGGCCACTATTGCATTAGGTAATGTGTAGGTTTGTGTTTATATTGTATTTTAATCAACTATTAATTGCTTCATCGACGTAAAAATATCATTTATATGTTTGTTTGAGACCATTACGTGTTTGTGTGTGCTTTTTTTTATTTCCAAAAGTCAACGTAAAGTGGAAAGTGGTCATAAATATTCGATATTTCCGAGGATATTTTGATACTTTTGGAAGAATATATTTTATTTAATAGTTCAGTGTTCAGGAAGATTCTTTCATATTTTGTGAGTGAAGATATGGCTAGCGAAGGATTTGTAAAAGCACAAACTGATAACTTGCCCAAAGTAGACTCATTTATGCTGCTTGAATTTAAGAAATCAAGCAGCTGCTTTAATGCAGAGGAAATAAGAGGAGTTAAAGCATTATCGTAAGTACGATTTATGGGTCGATTCTGATAAGTCACATATAAGTTACAGAAACTGTAGGATATAGTGAGTTGCCTTGTAACTATTACAGATTTTTGCTTACAGACCTCACAGATATGCTCAGAATTGACCCATTAAACTATGTATAATATAAACCAACCCTATTTCGATGTGTGGTCGTAAGAAAATGATGTTTTTATGGTTGATTCCTAGACATATAGGTACATAACCTCAAACTATTTAGGAATAAAAATTACCAGCATAGAAGTAGGTACCTACATTAAAATGGTCTTCACAAACAAAAGTAATGCCCTTCTCTTAAGTGTATTTTTGCTTGCGCCACCAGGTAAAGTAACAAATATTTTGTCTGGAGTTTTAATAGACGTTGATTTACACACTGGAACAATCCATTTTCAAAGCTTTCAGAAA
The DNA here is from genome assembly GCA_910591685.1 of Galerucella tenella. Taxonomy (NCBI): domain Eukaryota; kingdom Metazoa; phylum Arthropoda; class Insecta; order Coleoptera; family Chrysomelidae; genus Galerucella; species Galerucella tenella. The sequence goes on from CAJUYH010001097.1 coordinate 1,062, forward strand.
CAAATTAGGTCACAAGAACTCAGAGCGTGATACACGAATGAGAACGTAAACAAATGACGTCACTGCATGGGGCAGCCATCTTTATGACGTAAAGCGCGTTTTGGCGGACTTTCAAATTTTATGATTTTTAAAGTTGTTTTAAAAGTAAAGTTTATATTTTTTTGAAAAAATAGGCATGCAAGGTGTTAAGAGACCTGATAAAGCGTCAATTCACATCAATAGCAAAATTTATGCTTGTACCCTATTATGACGACAAATACTCGCACTAAGAAATCTGGAAAAGCACGATCTCGGCTAGAGAAACAGAAAGTTTTATTGAGGGAAAAGTGTTTTAACGATAAAAACTGTGGAACAACCAACTTTTCCAAATTAAATGTCAATTGATGTGAATAAATTCAGAAATACACGATCTCTGCCAAAACAAAACAGAATAAATTCCATAAGGTTACCATTTAACTCCCTTATATAGAATAAAGATGTCCTGCAGAGCAAATTAAAGCAATTTGTTCCGTCATTCATCATCCCAATACATTTGCTTATCAAATTGGCTTATTCTTTTTCAGCGGCAATATCTCCCTTCCATTTTAAAACTCTACAGAGGTTTCTTATCAAAAGAGATTACCGACAATTAACACAGATTTGAAATGATAATATTATTCAGTTCTGTAAATATACTTTTGAGAAGCTAAATTTAACCTATAAATCTCCTCGGCTATTTTAACTAACAACTTTACTCAAAAATCCATCTACTCTACAGATCAGAAATATCTTCTTTTCATTGTACCAAACCCCTAAATGAAAAATCTCGTCCAGACACAATGTCATAATGACCTCTTTAGTAGTCTTTGACATAACACAATGGCAACTTGATTGAATAAGGATAGTTAAGGGACAAATATAATGGATTGCTATGATTGTAATAAGGTCATTTTCGCCGTGGGGTTTGAACGAGACACGCTTTTGAGGGTTAAAAGAGAATACTGAAATTTTTTGTTGGTCTGTATAGTCCGCCTTGCAAAAAGTTACATTTTACACGTGGATAAATAAAGAACTAATGATAAAAACTAGCCGAATGTTGATTGCCCCATTGGATTGGTTCATTTGAGCACTTAATTCATTAAAATTATGTTCACCTTTAGAATGGATTTTTTTTTCAAATTTTTTCAAGAAGTTTATATTTTATGTTTAGAATATTTTTTCAACTCAATTTATTAATGGAAGGGATTTTTAGTTTATTAATTATGGTCAGAAACGATCAAGTTGACCAAAAAGGGATTTTAAGATGTACAGGTTACGTAATAACGATTGTATTTTTTTATTTCTTCAACACCCTCACTCCTTTCATGTTGGGAACATACTGATTATCACCAACTAGTGAATTCTCTCTGTAAAGGACAATGTTGCTGGATGGAAGTGTTTAGTTTTATCTATTGTGCATGACTTCGAAAAAAAGTCAACGATAACTAGACAAAAATATCATTTGTACAAATTAATCTGCGCTTCTGGCAACAGAGGTTGAAATAGTGGGCAATCAACATTCGGCCAGCCTCTGGAACTAAGTACACGCCTCGATGCGCGCGTACAATTATTCTTTCTCTCTCCTACAAGCCGTTGATAAAATTCAAATACATTTGTCTATAAATAAAATATAGTGTACCTACCTCTCTTACAAGCTTTTTTTTCATATTTTCCTTGTCGTATTTGTGTAATCATCACGGTTCGATAAGCTTTTTCGCAATCTGTATATCTTCAAATTTAATTACTTATCTCTAAATTAACGACACATTTTTAATAAAATTCAAATACATTTGTATATAAATATAGTATACACTTCCTTCGATATACTGTTGAAAATAAATTTTAATGTTTTTTTATCTGTGTGGGTTTCGTTTGTGATCACTAATTGATGTCTAATAGACCGTTTAAAATAATGTCAATATAAAACGCAAGTCATCTGAGGATGGTAAACAATATGAAATGGCCGTTACACTAGGTTAGCTGTACTCTTTGCTGTAGATAGGAAAAATGAGAATTGGGAGAAAGTATTAGCGGTGCTTAGTAATGAGTTTGAATGTACAATATTTACCTAATTGAAGTTTTTTTTGGGTTTGTAGCCTAAACAGAGTTTTACGTAAAGGGTGACATAAGATGGAGGTGAAAGTGTTTAGATAATGGGAGACGTCTGGGAGATGTCTATAGGCAATAGGCATTATAGCATAGAACATTCAATAGCCTTCCTGGTATGCGTCATCGTTTGTGACGTATATGCAGGTTTTCGGTATGTTGTTTATTTTATTTGCTACTTTGACATATATCTAACCTTAAATTTGGTAAATAAAATCATCAGGATCGAATTCTAGCAGGCTATGAAATTAATAGTTACCAGCTTCTCTTTCTAACTGAAAATACTTGAGAACTTTCAAAATGCTGATGTTTTTCCATGGATCTAGGCATATTTTTGTATTATTTAAATAAATATAACAATAAGATTAATATTCACTTTTCATAAATATTAATTGACCGTAAGCAACAAAGTACAGACCTGACGAGAACTGTCAGTGAGACAGTAGAAAAAGACGTGAGACACATTGCCAATCCGAAAGGTACGTTTGCATCCTATTTTGAGCGATGTAATTTTTCCTGCTTGCGCGTAATTTAAACATCAACTAATCAAATTTTTTAAGTCGAAGATTAGGGTTAAAGTTTGTAATAAATTTAAACGGTTCATTATTGTGATATTTTGACTAGGATTAATCACAGAATTGCCTTTTTTTCCATTTCTTCTAACGTAATGTGGATGGAAGGACATTAACAATCGATTACTCACACCAAGAAGGGTATTATATGAACTCGCTACTGATTTTTGTTTATTGACTTATAGACCGTCAGCCCGCTGCAAAAAGCGTGATGATAGTAAAATGTATGCCTCCTTGAGATTCGGTAATTTTGCTCATTTCCATGAACAATCAAGCGAAATAAATATTTGCCCGTGGGACAAACGATAGATAATTTAATTGTTTATTGCAATGAAAAATTGCATTGTGCAATTTTAGTTTCACGTATACCGAGACACCAAACGTTAGTTTATGAAAAAAAATCCATCGCAAAATGATCGGCATACGTGCAGCGTGACTTAAGGGTTGGCACACCCTTAAAAGTGTAACAAATAATTATATTATTACTAAATCATATTATCACGTATGCCCTTTTGCAATTGGCCATTTTTTGGCCTAAAGTGCACAGATGTCGAAGGGCATACAAAAACGTATGTCGTTTGAAAAATACATAATTTTCAATGTTAATTATACTTTGCAATTTCAATTGTATGTGAGAATATCATTGCCAATACCCTTCAAATCGATACAGGTGTATACAGGTGCCAATATACTTAGGCGCGATAGAACCGCATGCCCTTCGACATCTGTGCACTTTAGGCCAAAAAATGGCCAATTGCAAAAGGGCATACGTGATAATATGATTTAGTAATAATATAATTATTTGTTACACTTTTAAGGGTGTGTGCCAGCTCTTAAGTTACACGCTGCACGTATGCCGATCATTTTGCGATGGATTTTTTTTCATAAACTAACGTTTGGTGTCTCGGCATACGTGAAACTAAAATTGCACAATGCAATTTTTCATTGCAATAAACAATTAAATTATCTATCGTTTCCCCCACGGGCAAATATTTATTTCGCTTGATTGTTAATGAAATTGAGCAAAATTACCGAATCTCAAGGAGGCATATGTTTAACTATCATCACGCTTTTTTGCAGCGGGCTGACGGTCTATTATAACTTTCAAAGAATTAATCTATGAACTTATACATTATTTTTTCTCATTGGGCGATGATTAATTTATGTCTTCTAGGATATTGGTTTAGTGTAAATAATCCTCGTATTGATGTAAAATACCATTACCTTAATGTATTTTGCTACAAAAATTATTAATAATTAATGCTTTTTAAGCATGATTATAATCCTTTCATCACATTAATTCTTTGAAAAAGGCATTACAGTAATGATCTTGTAATTGTCCATAGAAAGACACGATATTTTATCATATTTTTTTCTGTGTAACGCTTTGTTAAACTGACAAATTTATCCGATAAAAAATTTTTTCCGCATAATTCGTCAAAAATAATTGTACAGTATAAACTAATTACAAGTTTGTAAAAGTTAAACGTACATTGTTCGGGTTTGAATTTAGTTTATTTATGAAAGTGGGGGGCATATTTAAGAGTGGCTGATTTGGGGTCGTCAAAATTTTGGTTCAAGTATTTTAATACTGACAGATATAGAATTTATACAAACTTCATTGACATATGAAATTGAATGAGAAAAACTCGCTTCAGATAAAAATTTGGAGTATTGAACTCCGCACCTAATTCAACTTATTTTGAGAACAAATAAAAAAGGTATAGGATTGACCGGAGAGTAATTCTGGTTTATAGCTAATGGTCCAGTTTTGATATTTGGACATGTTTGGACTCTAGTTCGTTTCAATCTCCATTAATGGTGAATAACCCCCTTAAAACAAGACTGGTGAACGTTTCAAACAGCAATTCCTTTGAAGAATTTACTCAAATACTGGATGAAAACTTGAAACTGTACGCCAATGATATCGATATAATTCTCATCTCTACAACGTACCTTTTCTACTCCCTCGCCTTTAATAGTAATAATAATAATAACGATAATGATAATAATAGAAAATAATAAATATAACATCATTCAAATGAATCATGTCATCATTTGTAAGACAATTGAATTAATTTTCAACATGGCTAGGCTTAGACATTCAGTGACCGTTTAATACATGTGTGTCCGATAAGGTTCGGTGGTTTTTAAATTTACGACCCAATTTCATCATTTATTTTAGACGACTAGAAATAAATTTTAAGATATTTTATTTTATTGAATATATAAAATGATTTCCCAGTGCTAGGAACGTTTAGTTTTTATTGTTTTACGACAGTTGCAGTTAGTTAAGCGTACACGACGAACGCATATGTTATAGTACAGGAACTTTGATCGTTTATCTAAAGAAATTTATCCGTATTTCAAATTGAGGCGCATTAAATTTGTTCTATACGTTGTTTAGAATTGGAAAATTCATGTCGCTGTATTCTCGAACATTCTCAATTAAGTCCATTATACAGGGTGTTCTAGAGTATCCCAAAACTTGTAAGATGATGATTGGGCTAAAAATAGTTTGTTTGATACTATGTGCATTATAAAAAATTGGACTGTCTACGCATTTTATGGTAACAAGTTTAGGGAGATCTCTGTCTTAGGTACCTCAGGGTTCTAGCCTGGGTCCGTTGCTATTCAACATATTCATTAAAGATACCTTGAATATATCTGATAATGATAGGTTATTATTATATGAAGATATTCCTTGAAAATGTCGAAAATAATTATGATCACATATAATATAGTACCCTGAAACAAATTTGTGGATGGTGAGTGAATCACTGTTTTTTTCACATCCCATTTGGATTGGGCTCGTTCTAGCATGTCTTCAGCGACCTTCAAGCGATTTTTATCCAGAAAATTCAGACTTCTCGGACTAGCAGCGCGCTTGTTGCCCAAACAATTAATTAAAATGATATGAGTTTAAATAGAAATTTCAGCGGCTTCCTCTCTTAAACTCATACATTGATTTTCAGTTGCCATTTTCTTTATGTTAACGGTCAAAGCGGAACAAATCTTCCTCCAGATTTCGAACGCTTTCGAATACACTATATTAGTCTTACGCTCGTGTTTTTGATGAAGTCGTAAGCCTTATGTAACATTTTCAATGCTCTGGCACAAGAAATTCTATACAAAAATTATGACAGATGAAAATACTTGAGATGGATTGACCAATTGAAGTTTAAAATCTGTTAGTTCATTCAATAGTTCATTTTGACGATTTTCTAAAATAATCTATCAAGTATTAGTACTGGTGGTACTTAATAAACTATTCTCTATGGAAGTTGTATTGCAATATCAGCGATCTTCAATATAGCAATTGTCAATTTGGTCATCATTAAATTTTAAAATCATAGAGGATATAAAAATAAATGACTTAAATGAACTTATTTGACATATACAACTTCATTAGCAAACAATAAATGAAAAGCAATTTATATTTGTGGTGAAATGTTATAGTACATTCAATAGCCTTCTTGGTGTGCGTCATCGATTGTGACGTATATCCGGGTTTTCGGCATGTCGTTTATTTTATTTGCCATTTTGACATATAGCTAACCTTAAATCTGATAAAATAAAATCATCAGAATCGTATTCAGCCAAATTTGAAAAGCTTTTGAACTTAATAATTACCAGCTTCTTTTTCTTACTGAAAATACTTGAAAATGTTCAAAATGATGATGTCAATGTAACTATAATATTGATTTTCACTTTTCATAAATAATAATTGACCGTAAACAACAAAGTACAGACCTGACGAGAACTGTTAGTGGGACATTAGAAAAAGACGTAAGACACAATGTCGCTACGAAAGCTACGTTTGCATCCTATTTTGAGTAATGTAATTTCTCCCGATTGATAGGTCGCGCTTGCGCGTAATTGAAACATCAACTAATCAAATTGTTTAAGTCAAAGATTAGGGTTAACGTTTGTAATACGTTTAAGCGGTTCATTATTGTGATATTTTGATCAATCACAGACCTGCCTTTTTTCCATTTCTTCCAACGTAATGTGTTAGAAGGACATTAACAAACGATGACGCTCACCAAAAAGGGCATTGTATGAACTCTTTCAATCAAAGCAATTATATCTTTGAAAGTACGCAATACCTGTCAATACATCTCCTTCTTTTCGGTAATTACCTACAATCCTTCAAATGTTTTTAAGTTGTGTATTTTATAACTTTATAAAAACTAACCTGAATGATTCATATGGGGTAATCGTTGGAACCATTCACGTCTTCTAATTTATAATATTAGTTCCATTATTCAAATAACTTTTTAATTTTCGTACAGGTTAAAGATACAAATTAATGTGCATTGTCTTTTATAGTTTCCTTGATATGTGCAGTGAACGTGTTAACGATTTTGTTTTCATTCTATTTGACTCTATCATTACATAACCTTGTTTCGTGAGAAAATAGTGCCGCTCCCTATGCATAGAGGTCCACACAATTCGTAATGTGCTCCACCATGTGTAAAACGGAAACTAAACACTGCCTAAGGCGTACTAACGTACACTCCAATGGAAATTCTTTTTGTTTTGCCTTTTTTCACATTTTTGTACCCAGATAACGCTGTTAGCAGGTAGAGAACGGTATATTCAGTCTCTGAACAAGCACGTAACTAATTTTGTTTTAAAGGGGACCAATTTAAGCAAAAATTACATAAAAATGAATAAAGAATTGCTATCATCCCTGCAGTGGTAGCGCGAAATTTTATTTCATTCCAGGTCTCCCGATCAGCTGGAGATTACACTAACAAAGTCAAAACTCCACAGTTGTAGCGATAAAATATTTTTTTCACTTCTAGCTGTGAAGTTGACAATTCTTGCTTCTTCTAGCCAATTGAGAAGTTAAATTTCTCTATAAGTGGTTGATAATTTCTTCAATTATCAACCTAGGTCACTAATCGACAAATTCAAATATATTATTTCGAGGATTCACAAAAACTTGTGCAACATAATTTTGTATACCCAGGAGATTGTCTTTAACATATTTGCAGCTTGAAATTATCTATCAAGATAAAATTATTCGAATAAGAATGCCATTAGTTTAAAATTCGCGCTCAACCAAAAATGACTGATGATATAACGAGTACGTTTATAATATTTCGAAAACTGACAGTGTACTTGTCAGTCAGACGACGGAGTAAACGCTGCTCGTGGTGCGTTTGTGAATTATTTTCAATTTTTGTCTTAAATTTGGCTAGTAGTGGAAAAAATGGTATATACACCATGGTGTTGAAGACATTTATAAAACTCGTACCTTATTCCGCTCTGGGCAAAGCCACTCGAAAATAATCTTGGTGCTCGGTCAATGATAATAGTCTTCACCCCCTTGGTGTATAATATATATCATAGTTAAAACAACAGTTTCCTTGCAGTTTTGGCAAATGGCTGTTATATGCTTATTTTTGTGTCAATTAACTCACGTTAGCCCTAACTTCCGCAGACTACTTACACTTGCTAACAATATCTACCATTACCGACAGATACCCTAAGACGGTGGAAGCGCCGATTCAAAAATAAAATAAAATTGAATTTATTGGTCTTGGAGACAGCTAAGGGACCATCGGAAGGTTGAAAATGATTCAATGATTATAAATAATTCAATTTATTCCAGGACGTAGGAAAGCGGCGTAAGACGTCATCCGTAATAATGGGGTTGTTTTCAGACTGCTACTTATAACAATATAGTAGGCACCTGTCAAAAAATATCAAATGTCAAAATTAACTGTCACGTTTAGTCAAATTAACGCAAAACTGATCTTTTGAAGTTGATGTCTCAGTTGAAAAATGGTATTGGACCCAGAAAATTTTAATGCAATAACTTTTTACAATTTTCGGCAATAACTACACTACATCAGCCGACAATTGCACGTTGGTAGCAGGTAGGTATGGAGAATTTAAACGGTTCACCAGCACCGGCAGTCAGATGAGAATCCCAAATATGGTAACTTTTAGGATATCAAAAGGAATATGAAAAGATCAGCTCTAAGAAGAAATATCACATGCTGTAGCTAATTCTTCATTGTATAGAAAAATTGCAGACATCTATTTAGATCTGAGATATACAGTAACTTTTAGGATATCTAAAGAAATATGGAAAAATCAGCTCTACCTTCATGATAACTTTATACCGAATTTCAAAAATGTATGGTGACTTTTTGAGATCAATATTAACTAGATGAAAATATATGTCAGTGTCTAATAAAAAAAATTGGACGATTTTTTAAACATTCAACGAAAAAACGGTTCCGTGCACAGATGGTAAGCGTATTTTATGTTAATCTTTCGAATAAGTATACCGTTTATTATTATTATGGGCAAAGTTAGTGAACCCATTAGAAGGACTCTATGATGAAACACCCACTCACATACTCTGCTTCTGCGAGAACTTACAAATACTCAGACGGAAGCACTTTGGAGTGGAAATAACACAACCATCACAACTACTGAAGATCCCTCCAGCCAAACTATTGATCTATATAGAACACACAAAGCTTCTGGAATGGAAGTAGATAACATGGGTGATAGTACAAAAAGTCAGTTCAAGTACCTGGGCAGTTGAGCTTAACCCCATCGACTGAATGAATGAATTAATGGATGAATGAACATCTGTCTAACAATCATTTCATATTTTCAACAGATCCTCAAGGATAGTCTATCCTTGTGGAGTACTCTTTCCGCGAGTGACGTTACATGTGAGTTTATTATCTAGAATAATCCCCATCATCATTTTGAGGTTACTTTCAATACAATATGATTCTACACTATGAAATTTTAAGAGTTTCACCGACTAAGCTTACATAACCTCATCTGTTTGAAGTATTAATGTTCAAAATAACCAATTTCAACTTAAACCAATGATATCCTTTCTGGTTGTTTGAGACTCCCAAAACGATTTATGAGCTTTGACAATTGAAAGTGGGAATCTGGATTTCAAAAAAGCTATTTAGCCCCTTTTTCTAATTAACTACGCCACTGTCGGGCGCTCTGTACATCTAGGACGTACTTTTTTACTGTTAACCGTTCGTCTTCAGCGCTTTCATGCTATTATTAATCATATTTTACAGGTGGGTAATACAATACAGGATGTGCTAAAATGTAAATTATTCAAACATTGTTGTTAATGAATATAAAGAGATAGTCTATTTTATATAAGTATATTTAATCGCGAATAGCACATGTTGTTTTCATTTGAATTCCACACACAAAAATGTTTATATCTAAACGTATTAATAGGGATTTCAAGATTTCAAACTAAACGTATCAAACGTACTGGTCCTACCCCCCAAAGCAGAAACATAGCAAACTCCTGTTCATTTCTGGGGTTATTTGTCCACATTCTTGAATAATTTGCTGACTCAAATCATCTATAGATGCTGGCTGAGTGG